>JABUQX010091463.1:0-43181 GCA_015478945.1 Trachelipus rathkii | reverse complement strand
CCCATATAATAGTACTTTCGTCAGCACTATTTGGTATTATAATACCTCAAAAAATAGTACTTGATTTAACACTATTTATACATCTGGTACTATTTTTTTAATAAAAATGTACTTTAAAAAGTATATTTTCTCATACCTGGTACACTGGTGCTAATAATATGGTATCATAATTGTAATATTTATAGACAATGGCACGATCGAAAATTTATATAAGGAAAGAATCCTGTATCTACAATAAAATATTTATATTATATATAAAATAGAATTTGTTATAATATATATTTAAGTATTAACGAGTATTTATAGGTACTATTTGAAACTTAAAATGTAGAATATTTAAAGTTAAGAATATCTGTTTTTCGAGGATTAGGTGTGGAGCAACCTTACAAAATATATCATATCTTTTTACTATGTTACTAATTTATTAGCCATAAAATGGTGTTTTTTTTATACTCGTTCATTTTTCTTGGCGTAGAGCTAGCTGTAAAACGGTCACGTTTAAGTTGTTGGTGCGTTGTTGGCGGAAAACTCATTGTATTATATAGTGCAGATAAAATGATCAAGGAATTATTTTGGTGTTCATGTATAGTGTAATTTTTATGTCGAGTATTTGTGATTTGCAGCAATACAAATAAATAATAATAATAATAAAAGTAAAATTTTCAAATCTTATTACATTATACATTTTTATTGCCCTGTTGTAGAAAGGGAACCGCTCTAGGCTCTAGGTCAGTGGTTTTCAAACTGGGGTGCGGCACAATGGAATCGAATCATAGCCCCTTGCCTTGCCACATGTTGCTCTACCGATTGCGTCCCCCTTATAGTGGGGCCCAAATATATATATATAATATAATATAATATATATATAATATATATATATATATATATAAATAATATAGTATATTATACTAATATATTATATATATATATAATATAATATTATGTATATATATATATATATATATATATATATATATCATAGGCTACTATATAATATATATATAAATATATTATATATATATATATATAAATATATAATAAATAGATATATATATAAATGGTGATAAATAATCAAGTGTAACTGATAGAATATATTATAATATATATATAATATATTATATAATACTTTATATTTTACTAGTTAAATATATATATATATATATATATAATATAATATATATATATAATATATATATATATATATATATATTATAATATATATATATTAACGTTTAGATAATAATATTTGTGAGAGTAACCATAGGTAATTATAGGGCAGGTGTTATGATACGTGAGTTAACTCCTTTGCATAACCTTTTATTCATCGTAACCTGATTGGAAATTGTGCGAGAGCTCGTAGTACAAGCTTCTTATAATTATATGAATTTAATGATTGAATAGCTAAGAAATCATATAAATTTGTTATACATATATATAATATGTTGATTCACGTTATTAGTATCGTATTATAGTAATAATTATGGGCTATATAGTAATTAAAGTAATAGGTTTTTGAGTAGTATCTCACTTATATATGCTACACAACTCTAAAGTATTTACTAACTTGATTGTAGTGATATTAAAGCTAGTATCTCAAAGCTATTTATATTGTATATATGTGTAATATATAAGCAAATAAATCTAAACTTAGCTTATAATATGTATTCGTGTTGATCTAGGTTTCAGATAATTATATTGGGCTCTAGGTAATTAGGCATAAGTGTTTGAAGTATTACTCTAATATATAGATTGTAAACAACCGTAAAATATATTTTACAATTTGTTTGGTTAATAATTTAAATCGTAGTCTCAAGCTTTTATATATGTTTTATGTGTAATATCAAAGGAAAATCAAGTTAGTTATATAAAGTATTCATGTAAGATATATTTCAGATAATAATTTGGAATATATATATAGCTTTAATAGTAATTAAAGCTAGGTGTATTTAGAGGTATCTCTTTGCACAAACCGCTTAATATATAAAATTAATATTACAATTTTGTATGAGTTAAGTGAATAAAAGCGTAGTCAAGTACTTATATATATGTGATTTTATGTTATTGATAAATAGTATTAAGAAATCTAAAATACTTAATAGAAATATATGTATTAATGTTAAAATACCTTGTTTCAGTATTAATAATTTGGTACATATCGAGGTAATTTATAGGTCAGGTGTTATGTAATATATGAGTATCTCTCTATAATTAGCTACATACTGTATAAATATTTACAATTGATGTGTAGGCTCGATAAAAGCTAGTTATTATGAATGTGAAGCTTAATGATTATTATAATATTGTTTTGATTTGTAGATTATGTTATCAGACTTTAAATATCAAATTAGTTGTTGATAATATGTATTCACGTATATAGACGGTTCAGATTATATAATTATGTGATTGCTCCTAATGTATAAATTTATAAGCATAGTGTTATTTAAATTGGTATATCTCCTTTAGCACATTAACTCGTTAATATAATATTTTACAATTTAGATTTAGTGGTATACTAACTCAGTAATCTACTAGTCCTTAATTATAAATTTTATATATTTGTAATTATAGTGTATTTATATAGCAAAGAAAATCTAAAAATTTGTTATTATCATATATATATTATTTATTACATATTATAGATTCACTGAGTTTATTTAGATCAATATCTAATTATGGCATCATCTATCCCTTAGATCTAATTAAGGAGGATCACATCATTCGATCTCTTGATCTGTCATCTTCTTTCTTTCCTGCATCATCTTCATCTCATTATTCTATCTACTTTACCTCTCTAATTTCTTCTTTGACTTAGTAGATTAACTGATGCTGTATCAATATGCTTTTATATCTTACTAATTCTTCTGTTTCTCATGTTCTTCTTCTCTTGCAATGGTATGTCAATACTGTACAATTCTAAGCGTTTGTCTTCCTTTATATAATGTCTGTGCATCTCAGTTATGATCTGTATGCGCACATGATTCATACTCTATCTTGGCTCTCTCCTAGTTAACTTTCAGCTACGTGTCTTCTTCTTCTGTTCTGCTATCTGGTCTTACTTCTCTCCTTTGTCACAATCTGTGTATAATAAATATTTACAATTTAGCTAATTATATTATTATATATAGAGTTACATGATATAAATATTGCGATGATGTGAAGTCATAGTTATTATTATCTATTACCTTATTTATTATTTGTTATAGTTATTTGAAATAGCAATATAGATTATTAATCTTAAATTTTGTATTATATTAATATATATGTATTATCTAACTTATATAGATTCAGGTTTATCAGATACATAATTATGATTTATCTCCTCCCATTATTATGATTACATTTTAGGCAGGTTATTATATATTATTATTGATTGGGTTTCTATCATTATCTATTGCACACTATATCTATATCTCATGTTAAATATTAATATTATTTATACAAAGAGAAGTATTAAAAATCATTGTAACCATAAGTTATTATTTATTATTGATATTAATTGATTATTTATTATTATGTTAATATATAGTGTCAAATAAGTAATTCTATAAATTATATGTATTATATTATGTAATTCATGTTTATTTAATACAAGTATTTCAGTATAATATAATTATTGGACATTATTTATTTGAGGTCTCCTATATTGCTAGTGTTAATATTTATAGGCATTATTGCGTATTTAGTTGAATTGATGTTATCTCCATTATTGTCATACTAACACCGATTAAAATATTTTATCAATTATTATATTATATTTGAATTATTTAGTTATTAGTGATAATTCAGCATTATATAGTCAATGTACTTTATTATTATTAATTTATTATATTGGTTTATATTATTATGTAAATATCAGTCTTATGAGATAATCTAAATTTATTGTTATAATATGATTATATTACTGTTATATTATCTAGATTCGATGTTTTCATTGATAATATTAAAATATTTTGGGCTAATATTGGATAAAATTTATATAAGTTCAGTTGTATTTGAATTATATTATTATTGATTATATCAGTTCTATATTTTATTGTCAATCTTATCACTCGTTATAACACATATATTATACAACTTGAATATTATGTTAATCATTAGTTTGATTAAATGGTTTTAATCTCAATAGTTATTATGTTTAATGAGTTGGTAGAGCATATAATTATTAAGAAAATATAGTTCACTAAGAATTATCTAAATTTAGTAGTAGGAAATTTTATAAATTATGTATCATAAATTATTGAAAGTTGATATGAGACATTCATTGGGTTTACTTCAGGAAATAATTATATATTGTGTTCAGGCTCCTAGGTAATTTAGCAGGTTTTGCGGAGGATCACTTCCAACTTTGATCACCGTCATTTATATAAATGATGATTTACAATGGTGATTTGATGATTGAATATAAGTGAACGAGAAGTACTAATAGTTTGAGATTCAAAGTCTTATTTTTATATTTGTAACCAACTATAATATATTCATGTGCTTGTATAGCCATCAAGCCAGATCACATTACTAAATTACTACTACTACAACTTATCAAACATACTTGACTGATACTCTTAAACGTACTAGATCACTGGAGCGACTTTTCAAACTAACTTAAAATTTGCGTATCTACTGACTCTTGAACAATCACGCTAATTATCAAAGACATACTACGTAGTGTTTTGAGGTAACTCATCTCTTTGACTACACAACACTCGATACTACTACTTAAAATACTACTACTACATCAATACTTAACTATGCTTACTGGAAATGAAAATATGTCGAGTGAGTCAGAAACTTGAGCATTAATAACATAATGTTTATATGTCCTCACTGAGCAAAATTGAAGAATCATAAAAAGTCTTTGTACTACAGTAAAGTACATGTATAATCGAGCTAACGATACTACACGGCTTTCAGAGTGAAATTAATTTATGGCTCTCATATTTAATAAATTTAGCAGGTATAGCAGGTTCGAGCAGGTTGAGAGGAGCAGGTATAGAAGGTTCCATGTTAAATAAATGTTGACAATCATCAATTTATAGCAATTGCGATTTCAGTACTACTCGGACTACCTCTAATAAAAATATTACAATTTGATGTATGATAAAACTAGCAAGCCTGATTTGTAACTAACTTAAACTAAATGTGGAATTGAGTATTTCTCATATAAACGATTTCTAGATACAAAATAGCAATGTATTAGCATACTACATATTTTTGTCACACTTATATATAGCTTCATGTTTGATCTGGTAGTGTACAGGGATAATATATGATACTTCTTATGATAATTTACCTGAGGATAACAGTTGAGCAGGCTGTGAAACATCGGATTCGAAGTGTTTATTGAAAAATATGCTTAATTGTAGCAAAAACCAATACCAGAGTATATAAAAAGTCTCTGAACTTTAATTCAACTCGTTTTTTTTATTTTTACACCATTTATTATTTAATAAGCTCTAATAAGAAGCGAATTAAGCTATTATATGTATATGAGTAGTATGATCTAGAGATGTTGGTTAAATCAATGGTAATGCAAATGAAACATTAACATATTATATAGATTCAATTAGTATAATAAATGATGTTATTCAATAGATTAATGACATCCTTGGAAAAGATTTACTCACATAGATCGCCGATACTATATATATGTTGCTTCCTGAGTATAAGTCTTTTAACGCTGAGAGGCACGTGTGTTGAGTATCCTTCTAAGGACGGTATCTCCTTTGCATCGAATCCGAGTGAATTAAAAATAACTATTATGTTTACAACTGTTGATTAGTAGTATATATGCTCGAACTCAAGGAACCGCGTAGTCAAGAATGCATACTACTTTCACGATTACACACCATTTAATATTATGATTGAAATAGCAAGTAAAGATCCAAAAAAGAAAATAATATCTATATAATAATTTGTAGCCCACTGTGATGTATTTGTTAGACTTATTATAACACGATGATCTGCTCTAGATCGTGGAGCCGACTTCTATTCAGTAAATTTCACATGACAAATATTGTTGACTTCTGCTCAAAGCGGTACAAATTTATAGAAGGTCAAAATAAAAGAATGTATTTTGACTTAGACGATAATCTCCTATCGATTTTGTTGCTTGAGACGAGCAGAACTCGCTAGCTATCTATATATGTTAGCGACACTCTTTAGTTACTCAGAAGTTTACACATTAAAGAGTGACCAGTTGGACGTTTGCAACACGTACGTACACAATAAACGATTAATTTAAATTAATCTTAGCAGGATCTTACGAACTATTGTCTTACTTAGAATTTCAAACTGCTCTATAGAAATTAGGCGAAAGATTGGCAATGATCATTTATTTGCATTTACTATGATAATATGAATATATTCGAGTGAAAGCTAATATACTCTTAGTGTTACTCACAGATTAAGAATATATCCAGATTTTAATATTTTAAATTTGTAGAGACATCCAATTATGTGGAGTAATTTAAGGCAGGTTGAGATCTAGACAGCGTCCAAATCATCCATCTAATAATTACCAACAACCGATTAACACATTATATACCAGATACTAGTCTCGTATGATTGACTGTAAGTATAAGTTTTTGTCAGTACTCACAGAGCTGTTGCTGTAGTCTGATGTGCAAATAGAGATAATCTAAAATTATTTATATAATATGATATATTATATTATATAACTAATAATAAGATAAAAATACTAAATATTAATAATAATAATAATATATAATAATTAATTAAAATTACATACTTAATAGAATATAATTCTAATAATAATAAAATATAATTAAAGAATAATAATAATAAGTATTTATTAATGTAAATAATATATTAAAATAATAATAAATTATATGGGCTAATAGGAATAAAAGCAGCATAATGATAGAATAATAATTATGACATATAATGATAATATCCCCTTTAGCACAACCGGTAATAAAAATAATTACTAACAATAATCAATTGAATTAAGTATATATTAATAGTGATAAAGATCAATAGTAGTCAATAGTCTATATATAATTTATATAATTAGTTATATGTGAGTATATATATTATGTAATATAGCAAAGATAATACTCTAAATTTATGTATTATTATATATATATAAATAATATATATTCTCCACAAAACTCGTTCGCATTTATGCCTTGTACTAATATATTATTATGGTTATATTAGTACTACCATAGGTTTAAATATATATTTAACTTAGGCATAGATGTTATTTAGCCATAGATATCTCCTCATTGAATCAACCGATTAAATATATAAATATTTACAATTTGATTATAAATTCGTATTATGAATTGAATAACCGTATGTCAAAGTATATATTTATATTATTTATATATATTATGTTTTATATGTATGATATGAGTATAATTAGTGCCAAAATCGAGAAAATATAAGTTTGTTATAATATATGTATATCAGATAGATACATATATATACGGTTTCGCTAATAATTTGCGGCTAATAGGTAATTAAAGCAGGTGTTTGAGGTATCTTTCTTTGCACAACCGTTAAAATATTAAAATTTGATTGATGTAGAGTTAAAGCGTAGTCAAGCTTATTTATATTGTTATATGTGTAAATAGCAAGAAATCTAAATTTGTTATAATATGTATTTCCATGTTAGACGGTTTCAGATAATAATTTGTGGGCTCTAGGTAATTAGCAGGTTTGGAGGATCTCCTTGGCACAACTGCTAAAATATTTTACAATTTTTGATGTAGTGAATAAAGCGAGTCAGCCTATTTTTATATGTTTTAATTTTAAATAGCAAGGAAATCTAAATTTGTTATAATATGTATTCACGTTAGATCGGTGTTCAGATAATAATTTGGGCTCCTAGGTAATTAAGGCAATGTTTAAGTATCTCCTTTGCCACGAACCGTAAGAATATTACAATTTGCATGTAGTTTATAAAGCGTGTCAAGCTTATTTATATTGTTTAGTTTGAATAGCAACAGAAATCTAAGTTTGTATTAATATGGTATTCTGTTAGATCGCGTGTTCAGATATTATTTGGCTCCTAGTTAATAAGGGCAGGTCTGTTTGAGTATCTCCTTGGGCACAACGTTAAAATATTTACAATTGATGTAGTGTGATAAAGCGTATAGTCAAGCTTATTTATATTGTTTTATGTTGAATAGCAAAAAGAAAATTTCTAAAATTTGTTATAATATGTGATCGTGTTAGATCGGTTTCAGATAATAATTTGCTCCTAGGTAATTTAGACAGCGTGTTTGAGGTTTCTCCTTTGCAAAACCGTAATAAATTTACACATTTATTTGTGATAAAGCGTAGTCAAGTTTATTTATATTGTTATATGTGTAATACAAAGAATTCTAAATTTGTTATAATATATATCCATGTTAGATCGGTTTCAATTAATAATTTGGGCTCCTAAGGTAATTTAGGCAGGTGTTTGAGGTTATCTCCTTTGCAACAACCGTTTCAAAATATTACAAATTTGATATGTAGTCATAAAGGCGGGATCAAGATTATTTATATTGTTTTATGTTGAATAGCCAAGAAATCTAAATTTGTTATAATATGTATTCCACGTTAGATCTTTTTTCAGATTAATAATTTTGGCTAATAGCTAATTTAAAAGCAGGGGTTTGAGGTATCTCCTTTGCACAACCCGGAAAAATTTACAATTTGATGTAGTGATAAAAGCGTAGTCAAGCTTATTATATTGTTATATGTTTGTAATAGCAAAGAAATTCTAAATTTGTTTTAATATGTATTCACGTTAGATCGGTTTCAGATAAGAATTTGGCTCCTAGGTAATTTAGGCAGAGTTTGAGGTATTCTCCTTTGCCACAACCGTAAAATATTTACAATTTGATTGTGTATGATAAAAGCGTTAGTAAAAGCTTATTTATTTGTTTATATGTTTGTAATAGCAAAGAAATCTAATTTTTTTAATATGTATTCATGTTGTATTCGGTTTCAGATAATTATTTGGGCCTAGGTAATTTAGCAGGTGTTTTTGAGGTATCTCCTTTGCACAACCCGAAAATATTTACAATTTAATGTAGTGATAAAGGGCGTAGTCAAACTTATTTATTTGTTTTATGTGTAATAGCAAAGAAATTCTAAATTTGTTTATAATATGTGAATTAATGTTAGATCGGTTCAGATAATAATTTGGCGCTCCTAGGTAATTTAGGCAGTGTTTGAGGTATCTCCTATCTCCTTTGGACACCAATAAAATATTTACAATTTGATTTGGTGATAAAATAGTCAAGCTTATTTTATTGTTTTATGTGTAATAGCCAAAAAAAATTAAAATTTGTTATAATATTAATTCATGTTAGATCGGTTTTCAGATAATAATTTTGGTTCCTAGGGGTAATGTGGGAGGCAGGTGTTTAGGTATCCCTTTGCAAACGCAACCGATAGTCGCTTTCCGAACTGTAATTAGTTAATAAAGCGTAGTCAGGCTTGATGAAGTAATTGAATCGTGAATTTGTAATATCAATGAAAAGTAGTGTATAATATGTATTCATGTTAGATCGGTTTTCAGATAATAATTGGGCTCCTAGGTAATTTAGGCAGGGTGTCTGTGAGGTATCTTTGTTTTTATTTTGCCCAAAACCGGTATAAATTTACACATTTATTATAGTGTATAAATGCGTATAATTAAAGCTATTTATATTGTATATATGTGATATGCAATGAATCAAATTAGTTATTAATATGTATTCAGGTTAGATCGTTTTCAGATAATTATTTGGGATTTGGACTCTTACGTATTTTAGGCAGGTGTTGAGGTATCTCTTTGCACAACCGGTAAAATATTTACAATTGATGTAGTGATAAAGCGTAGTCAAGCTATTTATATTGTTTTTATGTTTGAATAAAAGAAAGGAAATCTAAATTTGTTATAATATGTATTCACGTTAAGATCGGTTTCATATAATAATTTGGTGCTCCTAGGTTAATTTAGGCAGTGTTTGAGTTTTCCTTTGCACAAACCGTTAAATAATTTAACATTTTTATGTTTGTCATAAAGCGTAGTCAAGTTTATTTATATTGTTATATGTGTACAAGCAAGGAATTCTAAATTTGTTTAATATGTATTCATGTTAGATCGGTTTTCAGATAATAATTTTGGGCTTCCAAGGTAATTTAGGCAGTGTTTGAGGTATCTCCTTTAGCACAAACCGTAAAATATTTACAATTTGATGTAGTGATAAAGCGTAGTACAAGCTTTATTTATATTGTTTGATGTTTGAAATAGCTAAGAAATTCTTAAATTTGTTAAATAGTATTCACGTTAGATCGTTTCAGATAATAATTTGGGCTAATAGGTAATTAAAGCAGGTGTTTGAGGTATTCCTCCTTTGCACAAACCGTAAAAATAACAACTTGATGTATGATAAAGCGTATTCAAAGCTTATTTATATGTTATATGTTGTAATAGCAAGAAATATAAATTTGTTTTAATATTGTTCATGTTAGAACGGTTTCAGATAATTATTTGGGCTTCTAGGTAATTAGGCAGGTTGTTGAGGTATCTCCTTTGAACAACAACGTAAAATATTTACAATTATGTAGTGAATAAACGTAGTCAAGCCTTTATTATATTGTTTTATGTGTAATATCAAAGAAATCTAAGTTGGTTATAATGTATTCGTTTTAGATCGGTTTCAGATAAATAATTTGGGCTAGGAAATTAAAGCAGGTGTTTGAGGTATCTCTTTGCCAAACCGTAAATTATTTACAAATTATTGTAGTGAATAAAGCGTAGCAAGCTTATTTATATTGATTTTATGTTGTAATAGCAAAGAAATCTAAATTTGTTAGAAAATGTATTAATGTTAGATCGGTTTCAGATAATAATTTGGGCTTCTAGGTAATTTAGGCAGGTTGTTTGAAGGGTATCTATATTGCACAACTGTTAAAATATTTAACAATTTGATGTAGTGATAAAAGGGTAGTCAAGCTTATTTATATTGTTTAATTTTAAATAGCAAAGAAATCGTTAAATTTGTTATAATAATATGTATTCATGTTAGTTCGGTTTCAGATAATAATTTGGGCTCTCTATGTAGTTTAGGCAGGTGTTTGGGTTATTTTTTTGCATAACCGGAAAAAAACTTACACAATTTATTTTAGTTGATAAAGGCGTGAGTCAAGTAATTTATATTGTTAATGTGATAATAGCCAAAGAAATCTAAGTTTTTTATAAAATATTTATTCACGTTAGATCGGTTTCAGATAATAATTTGGGCTCCTATGTAATTAAGGCAGGTGTTTGAGGTATCTCTATTGCACAACCGTAAAAATATAACAATTTGATGTAGTGATCAAGCGTAGTCAAGCTTATTTATATTGTTATATGTGTAATAGCAAAGAAATCTAAATTTGTTATAATATGTATTCATGTTAGATCAGTTTCAGATAATAATTTGGGTTTCCTAGGTAATTTAGG
Organism: Trachelipus rathkii; assembly: GCA_015478945.1. Taxonomy (NCBI): domain Eukaryota; kingdom Metazoa; phylum Arthropoda; class Malacostraca; order Isopoda; family Trachelipodidae; genus Trachelipus; species Trachelipus rathkii. Next base: position 31,735 of record JABUQX010091463.1, on the reverse strand, counting down.
CAGTTGTATTGAGGTATCTTCTTTGCCAACCGTAAAAAATTGGTGGATGATGTGGTGATTAAAAGCGTAGATAAGGCTTATTTATATTGTTTTATGTGTAATAGCAAAGAAATCTAAATTTGTTATAATATGTATTCATGATAGATCGGTTTCAGATAATAATTTGGGCTCCTAGTAATTTAGGCAGGTGTTTGAGGTATCTTCTTTACAAACAACGCTAAAATATTTACAATTGTTATTGTAGTGAGAAAGCGTAGCCAAGCTTATTTAATTGTTTTATGTGTAATAACAAAGAAATCTAATTTGTTTATAATATGTATTTCATGTTAGATCGTTCAGTTAATTAATTTGGGCTCCTAAGGTAATTTATGCAGGTGTTTGAGGTATCTCCTTGCACAACCGTAAAATTAATTTACAATTGTTTTATGTAGTGAAAAAGCGTAAGTCAAGCTTATTTATATTGTTATATGTGTATAGCAAAGAGAAATCTTAAATTTTTTAATATGTATTCATGTAGATCGGTTCAATAGATGATGGGGCTCCTAGTAAATTAGGCCAGGTGTTGAGGTATCTCCTTTGCACAGCCGTAAATTATTTACAATTTGATATAGTGATCAAGCGAAGTCAAGCTTATTTATATTGTTTTATGTTGAATAGCAAAGAAATCTAAATTTGTTTTAATATGTATTCATGTTAGATCGGTTTAGATAATAATTTGGGCTCCTAGTTAATTGAGGCAGGATGTTTGAGGTATCTCCTTTGCACAAACCTGAAAAATTTACAATATTTATTTAGTGATAAGGCGTAGTCAAACTTATTTATATTGTTTATATGTGTAATAGCAAATGAAATCTAAATTTGTTATAATATGTATTCATGCTAGATCGGTTTCAAATAATAATTTGTTCTATTAGGTAATTTAGGCAGGTGTTTGAGGATCTCCTTTCCACAACTGTAAACAAATTACACATTTGTGTAGTGATAAAGCCTAGTCAAGCTTATTTATATTGTTATATGTGTAATAGCAAAGAAATCTAAAATTGTTATATGTATTCATGTTAGATCGGTTTCAGATAATAATTTGGGCTCCTAGGTAATTTAGGCAGGTGTTTGAGGTATCTCCTTTGGACAACCATAAAATATTTACAATTTGATGTAGTTATAAAACGTAGTCAAGCTTATTTATATTGTTTTATGTGTAATAGCAAAGAAATCTAAATTTGTTATAATATGTATTCATTTTAGATCGGTTTCAGATAATAATTTGGGCTCCTAGTTAATTGAGGCAGGTGTTTGAGGTATCTCTTTTGCACAACCTTAAAAAATTTACACATTTATTTAGTTATAAAGCGTAGTCAAGCTTATTTATATTGTTATATGTGTAATAGCAAAGAAATCTAAATTTGTTATAATATGTATTCATGCTAGATCGGTTTCAAATAATAATTTGTTCTATTAGGTAATTTAGGCAGGTGTTTGAGGTATCTTGTTTGCAAAACCGTAAAAAATTTACACATTTATGTAGTGATAAAGCGTAGTCAAGCTTATTTATATTGTTATATGTGTAATAGCAATGAAATATAAATTTGTTATAATTTGTATTCATGTTAGATCGGTTTCAGATAATTATTTGGGCTTCTAGGTAATTTAGGCAGGTGTTTGAGGTATCTCCTTTGCACAACCGTAAAATATTTACAATTTGATGTAGTGATAAAGCGTAGTCAAGCTTATTTATATTGTTTTATGTTGAATAGCAAAGAATTCTAAATTTGTTATAATATCTATTCACTTTAGATCGGTTTCAGATAATAATTTGGGCTCCTAGGTAATTTAGGCAGGTGTTTGAGGTTTCTCCTTTGAACAACCGTAAATAATTTACACATTTATTTAGTGATAAAGCGTAGTCAAGTTTATTTATATTGTTATATGTGTAATAGCAAAGAATTCTAAATTTGTTATAATATGTATTCCTGTTAGATCGGTTTCAGATAATAATTTGGGCTCTTAGGTAATTGAGGCAGGTGTTTGAGGTATCTTGTTTGCAAAACTGTAAAAAATTTACACATTTATGTAGTGATTTACACATTTATGTAGTGATAAAGCGTAGTCAAGTTTATTTATATTGTTTATGTGTAATAGCAAAGAAATCTAAATTTGTTATAATATGTATTCACGTTAGATCGGTTTCAGATAATAATTTGGCTAATAGGTAATTAAAGCAGGTGTTTGAGGTATTTTCTTTGCACAACCGTAAAATATTTACAAATAGATGTAGTGATCAAGCGTAGTCAAGCCTATTTATATTGTTGATATGTGTTAATAGCAAAGAAATCTAAATTTTTTATAAATATTGATATTCATGCATAGTTTAGTTTACTAAATACTAATCTTGTTTATTACTATTTAATTTTGGCAGGTGTTTGAGGTATCTGTTTTACAACCGTTAAAAATTAACACATTTAAGTAGTGATAAAGCGTAGTCAAGCAATTTATATTGTTTATATGTGTAATAGCAAGCAGACATCTAAATTTGTTATAATATGTATTCATGTTAAGATCGGTTTCAGAAAATAATTTGGGGCCTAAAAGGTAATTTTGGCAGGTGTCTGAGGTATCTCCTTTGCCACAAACCGTAAAACATTTACCAATTTGATGTAGTCGATAAAGCGGTAGTCCAAGTTGATTTATATTTTAAATTTTTTATATGTGTAATAGCAAAGAAATCTAAATGTTATATATTTAATTAATGTTAGATCGGTTTCAGATATAATTTGGGGCTCCTAGGTAGTTTAGGCAGGTGTTTGAAGGTATTTCCCTTGCACAACCGTAAAATATTTACAATTTGATATAGTGATAAAGCGTAGTCAAGCTTATTCATATTGTTTTATGTGTAATAGCAAAGAAATCTAAATTTGTCATAATATGTATTCATGCTACATTGGTTTTAGAATTAATAATTTGGGCTAATAGGTAATTAGGCAGGTGTTTTTTGAGTATCTCCTTTGCATAACCGTAAAATATTTACAATTTGACATGTAGTGATAAAGCGTAGTCAGCTTATTTATATTGTTATGTAAAGCAAAGCAAATCTAAAATTGTTTATAATATGTATTAATGTTAGTTCGGTTTCAGATGGGCTCCTAGGTAATTTAGCAGGGTGTTTGAGGTATCTTCCTTTGCACAACCGTAAATATTTTACAATTTGATATATGTGATCAAGCGTAGCAAGCTTATTTAATTGTTTTTATGTTGAATAGCAAAAGAAAATCTAAATTTATTTTATAATATGTATATCATGTTAGATCTTCAGCATAATAATGGGCCTCCTAGGTTAATTTAAAGCATGTGTTTTTGAGGTTGTCTCCTTTTGCCAACAATTTGTAAACAAAAATATACATCACTTTTGTGTAGTGTAAAAGCCTATAGTCAAAGTATATATACTATTATATAATTATTATATGATTATATAGTATGTAATATAGCATAGAATAAATAAGAGATCGACAAATGATAGTAGTATATATAATATTACATGTTAGTGAATCATAAGTTTATCAAGATTAATAATAAATTTTGATATAGATATATACTTAACCTAGGTGAAAATTTAGGCTAATATAAGTTATTGAGGTATCTCCCTTGTGATATAGACAAACCATTAAAATAATATATTTATATATATATATATTACAAGACTTTTTGATATATATTATATAATATATGTAAGTATGAAGAATAAAATACGTAAAGTCCAGTATAAATTAAAATTAGTGATTATTATATGTATTGTAATAAAGATGTAAGATAATATAATTGTATATATATATATATTATAAATTATAGTAATTTACTATTGATATATAGTGCGTAGATCCCGTGATTTCAATAGATAAATTAATTATTAGGGCTCTACTAGATAATGATAGTATATATAGGTCACAGTATTGTGTGAGGTATACTATTACCTTTTATGTCTAATATAAATACACCTGATAATAAAAATAATTTACACATTTATATAGTGAGTATTAGATAAATAAATAAGTGATACTATAGTCAAGTGAGCTATTATATATATTATTATTGTATATGATGTATGATATTATAATATATATATATATATATATGTATATATATACTTAGTATATATATAATATATATACTTATTATGTATTAATAGGCCTAATAAGAATATATAATCTAAATTATTAGTATAATAATATATGTATACTCATGTTTATTTTATCTATAGGTTTCAAGATAATATAATATATATGTGTGCGGCTCCTATTGTTGTGAGAGTTTAGGCATGTGTGGTTGAGTGGTGTGGGTGTTAGTCTCCGCTTTTGAGTATTTCTGAGAATATCTATTTGCACATCCATTAAATTTATATATTGAGAAAGGAAACATATTAGACAACAGAAACAATTTGACATATTCCAAAGTAAAAGATTGTATAAATAATATGTTTAATTCCAAAGTTATTGAAAAGAATATTAAAGAATAAAAATATTTAAAGTATCTTAGTCGCAGTATAATAATAAAAAATTTAAATTGAATCAATTTTTAATTTTTAAGTTCGGATTGATTTAAAGTAAATTTTCAAGAATTTAATGTATGCACTAAGGAAATTTTACCATTCGTTTTCAATTATAATAACAATAATAAGTATAATAAGGATAAAAAGAATAAAAGAAGACTTTGAAGCATATATAATATAATTTAAATTTTAAGAATCAAGCATATTATTGCTAATGAATTTAATTAAAATATTAATTGATTATTATTTATTAATTATTATTTTTAGAATCTCTAATTATTTTGTGCTTATCATTAATTATTATTTATTATTTTATTTAACCTTTCTTACGTTTAATTATTTTAACATTCTCTTATTAATAAAGTTATTTATTATTAAATTAATTATTTTATTATAAAATAGTAATTCTTATTAAATTTAATTATTATATTTATTCTAAATATTAACTGAGTTGGTGCATTGATTTACTTCATTGTTTATATTCATTTTCTAAGTTTATTATTATTAATTATTATTATTATTATATATTATTATTTTGAATATAATTATTATTAATGTTGTTTTTAATATGTATTATGTTTATGGTTACACTTCTTCTTTATTTCTTGAATAAGGTCAAGATACATATTATTAGCATTATCAACTGTTTTAAACATTTTAATTCAATTAGATATATTTATCATTCTTAATTATAGTTTTATTTATTAATTATTATTCCTTTTTTTTTATTTTTTTTAATTAAATTAGTGTTTACTTTATAGATTTGCCAACTAGTACGAAAAAAAATTGAATGTGTATATATATTTATATAAATATATATGTATAATATAATATTAATAATATATAAATATATAAATATATATTATATATAAATTTGATTAAATCATTAAAAATATTTATTAATATATATATATTATTATATATATATCTAAATATTAAATAATATTAATTATATAGTATAAATTAATATATTATTTAAATATATATATTATATATTATATATTAATATATATGTATGATAATATATATATGATATATATATATATATACCATATATATATATATATTATATATTTTTATATATATATTATATATAAGAATATTATATTAATAATATATATAATTATTATTAATTAATATATATATATATGTTATATATTTATATATAGTATTTTGTATATATATATATATATGTAGTATATTATATAGTAATAGGTATGATATATATATATATATATATATATAAGTATTTATAGTAGTATATATATATAAGTATATATAGTATAAGGTAATGAAGTATTTTATATTATTACTATATAGTTAGTTAATCAAATCATTACTATAGTTATTATTAGTATTATTTATAGTATATATATCTATATTATTATATAATATATATACCGGTATTTTACGGAAAGAAAAATTGTGCCTCTATTTTCCTATCAATTTTTTATTATAAATTAAGCACTGTTTCTAATTGTATAGAACATTTAAAATTTCTGCAAGAGAAATCTTTTTCCTTGCAAAATATTGAGTTTTCTCTTACATTCTATCGGCTTTGTTTTATTATATTATATTAGTTGGTTTTATTTTTTTTTTGGTCATTATAAATTTTTTCTTTTTCGGCATCGCCATGTCGGAATAAGTAATATTTTTTTTTTTTTTTCTTTATTTTTTATTTTTTTTTTTTTTTATACTTTTTTTTGTTTTTACAATTTCGTCAAAATAAGCGGTTTGAGAAGACTAATTTATATGACTAGGGTGGTTTATAGTAGGTTATATGGTGTTATTATTATGTCATGCATTTTTATATGGTCGTGTCAAAAATATTGTTATAGGGGCAATTCTTGTCATTAGCCTCTTCTTTTTTCAGTAGAACTTCGTTTTTAGTATTTTTTGTTGTTATTATTAATTTTATATTAAAGCTATTTTTTTTATTGTGGGTTTAAAGCGTTTTTATTTGTTTGAACTAATTGTTTTAAGTTTTTTTTTTTGGAATTGATGCGGCTTATTTAAAATATTTTGACAGTTTAATTTAGGTAACATTTTATTAAAAATTTTACTTTACCCTCTTGGGTACCCATTAATCGCTTACTGTGAAAAGAGTATATCCATATTGGTTGTTGTTTTTTTACTCAGGTTTATTTTGATTGAGTATATTGTACTCTTGATATTAATGTGAAGATTTTTATATATTATTGATTTTGGGGCATTATCTTTTTCAAAATATTTTTTATTTTTGTTTACTATTTTATTCGAAAATTGATTTTATTTTTCTGTTCTTCAAACATAGTTCCATGGTTCGTGTGTTTATTATGTTTATTCTAAAATAACTTTAGACGTATTTTATCTAAATTTCCCCGCATATTTTACATAACTCATTTTCCATTAATCAGTAATATTAAATTATCATTTTTTATTTTATTATTATATATTATAATATATTTTTACATATATTTTTTTGATTTTAATAAATTTACTTTTAATAAACCGCATTTTAAAAAAGAAAAAATATAGACCCAAAGATTTATTTACATTAAATTAAACATTATTATTAGTTATATTGTTATTATTATATTATGTGATTGATTTCATGTATGTATATCTTACATTATATCGTATGTAATAGTTATGTGTATTTATTATGTGAAAAACAAAATTTTTTTTTTAATTCATGTATGTAATTAGTTATTAATTATGTTATTATTATTGTAAGTATATAGTATACAAGTGGTCAGTCGGCGACCTCGGCGCCATTAACTTTTTTTGACTCTACTCTCTCGTCTCTGCCTGCTGTGCTAAAGATATACTATGATCATGTATAGTAGATGTATTATATTGAGGGTAGTTATTACGTTGATTATGATATGATATTAATATTATATATATATATATACTATAGTATATATATATATCATATATTATAATATAGTATACTATATATATATATATATATGAATAAATGTTATATTTATATATATATATATAATAGATATGTAGGTAGTGGTATATATATATATATATAGTATATATATTATAAAGTATATATATATATATATAATATATATAATAGTATTATAATATATTATTTATATAACGTTTAAAATATATTTAAAGTCAGTTTCACGCAGCACTATATTTGATAGCTATATGATACATTATTTGCGGACTGTGATCCATCAATAAGGAAATGTAACTAAATGAGGATTGCAAATGGGCTTAACAAGTTCAGTATAGATAGAATTTTTTAGCTGCTAAGATGATTCGCACAGCACGCGAATATTGCGCGCTATTTCATTTCGCCACTGAAGAGAGATTAATGCTTTGTTTTAATTGGATTTGAATGAGAATAGTACCGCTATTTTAGGTATTGGGCGTATGATTGCTTACACTTTTTGTTTTGCAATTGTACACATAAATGGTGCGTTGTTTATATTTATTGATGTAATGATTTTCTTATCCGATTGACCAGATTTTTCGCGAAAAAAAATAAGAATTTTTATCGCTACGTATTGAAAGTTGTGTAAAATGAATCGATGCGTTTCCAAGTAATGTTAACGGTCATGGGCTGTAGAAGCACCTGACAGGTAAGCGGAATATAGGCTAAGGGTCCGCCCTGTCGGTGAAATTGAAGGTATTAATAATACTGATATAATGATTATAGTGAATATATATATATTATATATATAGATATATATATATATAGCTTTTGATAAGGTAGTATAGTATAGTATAGTAGTAATATATTATATTATTATGATATATCAAAATATTTATTTATATATTATGATTATAGGTAGTGAGTGTATGATCGTATAGTTATATATAGATATATATGATATATAATATATATATATATATGTATATGATATGTAATATATAGTTGATATATATATAATGATAGGTATCATCCCTGCCATTTCTTAGCTATGGAGTTAAGTAGATATATATATTATAAGTAGTGAGTATAATGATCTAGATATATATAGTAATACTAGTGATAATCACTAAGTATATTTATTATATATATATATAGTATATAGTAGTATATATATATATATATATATATTATATCATATACGCAATAGTATAAATATATAAGTATATTATTAATAAATTGATATCTTCCACAATGACATAATAAATAATAAGCTTAATAAATAATTAATTACAGTGACATAATAATAATTAAGTTGAATTAATAATAATAATAGTAAGTATAATAATAAAACAGTGAATAATAATAATATATAATATAGTAATTAATATATAAGTCACATGAATAATACGATCGAAGTTATCATATCCTGTAATCAAATAATTAGTATGATATCAATGGAAGTCATAATACTTATAGTATCAATGAAAATAATAATTATATAAATAATTATGAATCAATGATGAGATAAATAAGGTATATGAATATAGATTAATTATGAAACTAATATATTAAGTACATGTAATAGATTTTGAATTAAGAGTAATAATTGAATGAATGAAGCCCGGATTAGATAAATATAATAATTACTACATAATCACTAAAATTTTATTAGTAAAAAATGCTTTTCCGAAAGGGGTTTTTCTTGTGTACCGGAGTATATATTCTTCTCCTTGTAGAACATTATCATAAGATGAAATGTTACTTTCAGTATCACAGTTTTCCCAGCGGATATGTTGCTTTGTGAATCATTTAGACAATTTGTTCAATTCTTAAGATAACAAGAACTTGTTTTAGTATTAATTTTTGAAGCTTTATTTTGTATTTGGAAATCCGCGGCTTATGGGCGTTTAGAATCAATTGGAATATTGACTACTGTGAGGAGGACCTGGCTTTGGATATGCCTTTTGTGATAAATACTAGCGATAGCAGTACGCTGTTGCGGGTGTATTTGACAATGTTTAAATGCTTATCATTAAATATAGCTAGGATTTTTGGTGTTCTTCTAACAAAGTGAGTGTTGTGTTTTGCTAATCCAAGCTTTGTTACTATATCTTAGTTAAGGAAACGAATCTACTAAAGTGTACATAACAGTACGAATGGGCCAGTTCAAAACATATGAAAGATATAACTTTAAAGAAGCAAACATGGATAAATGGTATTGTGCCACAAACACGAGAGGTTTTCAAGAATAAAAAATATAAACTTACAACAGGCAAAATCTTCTACAAATTCGAGAATAATCTTTGCCAAATTTTCGGAAAAACCAAAGAAGAAAGTTGAATATTACTGAAGCGCGCTAACGTAACAATAAATTCTGTGTTTTAATATATCTCACTGTTTTGTTAACTGTTTAAGGGGAAAATATATGCCTAAAGATACTAAAGCTAATGAAGGCTTTTACTAAGGCAAGGAAGAATTTTTGTAATTATATCTTTATTTTAAGGTACGTGTTTGAAGTAAAGGAAAGTAGCAATATAAGGAACTGTAAAAGATAGACGACAAAGAATAGTTTTTAATTGGTGCTTAATTATATGTGTTATAGGAAAGAAGTTCCTAATAGTACAAATGATAGGCTAAAACTATAGATAAGCTTAGACATGTAGAGCAAAAAGTAGAATCTTTTATAATGGTGTTTTTACTTTTACAAGATTGCGAAAATTAGGAGATGCTGGTAATCTTTTTTTGTAAATATGAGGCAAGTCTATTTTGATTAGCATAAGGTTAGTTATCGTGTATAAGCTCAAGGGGAAGCCCATAAATTATGTAAGTCAAACAATATATAAATGGCTTGTCATTATATATCGCTGATCTTTCTGCCGTTGTTTGTTGCTTTTTCGGGGCTGTCGGCTGGGCTGATTATCGAATCCCTTCGTGCAAAATAAGAAGACGTAGACGGACATTGAAATCGTCCGCCAGTGAAATCCGATCTGTTAAAACAGGAAAAGAGAATTCTCTAAGACCGTTTCCTCTCCTGTCTATAGATGACTAGATACGAAAAAGTGGACAGTAGAAGCGTGTTTATGGAAAAAGCGTGCCAGGAGAAATGATGACATCAGCGAAATTCGCGGTCTAGTGTGTCTCGTTTTTATTGTGAGGGCCTAGCTCTTGCTTTAGGCTCGAATAATATTGCTGTTTCCGTTATGGTTGTCCTCGGAAGTGGCTTTGCGCATATCGAACTCTAATTAATGGCGGAACGGTCGACCTCAAGTTGATATGCTTGATGGGTAATGGCTGTGGATCATAAATACTGTCTAAGAAGCTGTGATTGCTAGAATTGCGCCAAGAATTTTACGTAATAAAAATAGTTTTTTTGTTTCTGTTTATTGTTAAAGTACCATAAAAAAAAATTGGAGGCAATTTCAATTTGCTTTGGCTGTTTAAAGACTTGTGGCTAAAGTAAAAAAAGTGTTCTAGGATGGACCTTGATCATCTTTAATAAATAGTTTCTTAAGCACATAGCTTGGAATGCCGATTTCATCCTGTCTGAGACGATATTGCTTAATTCCAAATTTACATAACATAGAAATTATATCATTCTATATTATAAGAAACTAACAACATGTTTGCGTTGTAACAGCGAACTGTGCCGTCGTGCTGTCATAACGATGTATTCAGTTTCCAGTTTTCTTCCGTCTTGGTTCGCTTACAATTAGTTTTGAATTGACTGTGATATCTTTTAGACCCCAAGTTTCCTTTAAATAAGAATGCTCCATAAATAAAAGCGACCTTCCGCGTGTCGATATGGAACCCTTTATCGACAATGCGCGACTGTTTTAAGCAATCTCGAAGGAGAACGTCCGAGTACAGTGGTTATATATCCAGTTTCGAGCGATACTAAGACTAAATAAGTATGAAGAATCCATTAGAAGCTGGAATGCTTATTATGAAATGATCAATAAATGATTGTTTTTTCGATTATGATATCTTTCGTTTGCATTTACTATTAGACTTGTTTATACTAGTATCTTATTCGTTATAATTGTCTTTTGTTATCTTCTTTCCAACTTGGTTCAAATGGAGAGAGATTTTCAGAAAGGTGTTTTTTTGTGTAAGTTAGTGGGGATAAGGAAGGCAGTCGGTAGAATTAAGGATTATATATTGATCATATAGTATATATATCTATGATATATAGTATATGAGATAGGTATGAGTAAGTGATAGTTTATAGGTTAATATAATACCTGAATAGTGATTATGTAGTATATTATAGTTAAGCGTATATGCTAAGGTATATAGTTCAGTATACTATAAGTTGATATATTAGTATATATATTATAGTATTAGTAGATATATTGGCGGTGAATATAGTTCTATTACCTATTTTCTATCTAGATTATTCATTATTATATATTTACATTATTCAACTATTGATATTATCCTTAAATCATATTAATTATCTATTATGATATATATATTATATATTATTATTTAAATAATTCTATATAATAGATATATATAATAATATATATAATATATATATATATATATGAATATATATATTAATATATAATAATCAATAATCTAATAATATTATATATATAGTGATATAATATATATTAATATATAGTACTTATAAGTGATAAGATTTAAGTTAATTATATTATATATAATAGTATATATATATATATTATTATGAAGTATTATTAGTATAATTATAGTTAGTATAGTGTTCTTTTGTATTATTATGAATATATATATTATATATTTATAATATTATAATTATAATATATATACTATATATGTTTATATATATATATAATTATAATAAATATTATTAATATAGTATATATTAGTATATTATAGTATGTATATAGATTAGTAGTATAGTACTAATTAGTAATATTATAGTACTGCCTCGTTTATGGTAATTAATGCCGCGTATGTGTTTTCAGTAGATTATTAGTTTGCAGAACGATTGATTAATGAAAAGGTAAAGGATTTGGGTAAAGATATTAATAAATATATTTTTTAAGAGGAAAGTAATTGCATGCAAATGTATGTGCTAAAGCCTACCAAAGAAACTAATATTTGGAACTATGAGCTTATTGAGTCGTCTGTAAAGTGGCATAAGAAAAATATACGGAAAAATCTAAGTAAAAGTTGTTAATTAATATTATCTCTTATGCTAGGGCCAATCCATTGTTTACTCGGTATTATATATTCTAGTATAGTGTATATTATTATATATACTATAGTATATATATATATATACTATATATATATATCATATATATCTATAGTAGTATATATATATTATATAATAGTTACTTATATGAAGTATATTGGTATATATATGTTATATATATTAGTTAGTATATTATTCTTATTTATATTATAATTCATATTTTTATATATTTTATTATAATTATTATTATTATAATTAAATAATATTTATTATGTTACATATTTAATTATGTTATATTTATTAGTAATTCATAATATAATATTTAATAATAATATATATATATTACTATTAAATATAATATTAATATATATATATGTAATATATACTCTATATTATATTTAATAGTATATAGTATATTTATATTTAAAATATAAGTATAAGTTAATATGATATATATATTATTTCAGATAGTATTATATAATATTATATAGTATATATATATAATTCCAAGCCTCTGTTTAAATCACTAACTTAAAAAAAAACAACTTCTAAATCCTCATCCCGATTTTAAACAACGGGTATAAATAGAGTTAACAAGATCATTTATTGCAAGAACATAGTTAAGTTTACAAGGTGACCTACAGCTTAAAGAATAATCAGATAATGAACAATACAAGCCTCATTTATTTATTTATAATATAAATTTAAGAGTATACATTAATGTGCTCCCTCCTTATCTTTTTTAAATCTTATCCTGGATAATGGGATATAGATACTATCAGAGCGTTTTGTTTAGTGATAATTCGGCAGTGTTGAAAGGTGATTACCTCAGTATCCGACGGACTAAGGTGTATGTATTTATTATTATAGGTTACTTTTTAACATGAAACTTATTATTCTTAAAATTACAAAAGTCTCATATCATAATTTGTAAGAAAAGGCAAGATAGATGTAATGAATATCGTGTTGTTGTTGTTTGATTATATTTTAAATATACAAATGATATATTGTTATATGTATATGTATAATAATTTTTGAGTAATATGTAAGAGTATCTAGTATCTTTATAGAAATAGAATCGATTTCGCAACGCGCATCTTTAAGAGAGAACTCTTTTTTATATAGATTCAAGTCCTCTGCAAAACTATGTTTTTTTGTAAAGATCTATGCTATTAAAATAGAATGAAGAAAATTAGAACTAGCTGATAATTTTGGCTTATCGTTTATTACTTTAAAATAGGAATATATAAAGTTATGGAAGGATATAAATATTTATATTATTTATGTAATATAATTATTTAGGTAATATTTGGAAAGTTTTAGGTTCACGACGGAGTATCTAGAAGATTCCAGCATTTACCTACTACAAGAAGTAGTGTCAGCTGTATAGGTCGACGTGTTCCGCTACCGTTATAAATTTAGTCGATGGGCCTAAGCCTTCAGTGATGGACCTCATATAAACGTGGAAGTTGAATATTTGATTCACTGAGGCAAGTATAGAGCGCTCTTATTAAAAACCGCATAGATCTATTCCGAATATGTACGATGTCTTTATTAATTGAGCTAAGCTTTCCTAACAGGTCATTCTCTTTCGTACCTAATGTTATTTATTATTTATACTTATCCTAATTCTTTGCTTTAAGGAAGTTGCAAGCCCTAATAAAAGTTTTGAAACAGATGCCAATATTTTGAGACAATACTTTGAAGAAATTTGGAATTTTACAATTAGTTCAAAAGGTTGACTGTGATTTATAAGAAGCTTTGGATCATATATGCAATCTAGACTAATAACTGAAGAATAATAAAAGAGAGATGGAAATAAGTAATGAGAATAATCTTTATCGGATGATTTTTAATAAGTGATAAAATAATATGTCTTGATTTCGTAAATGCAATGAGATTAATATCAATAGATCATATAATAAGTATAGATGTAATGATGAAGTAGATAATCGAAGTGTAACTAAGTAATGAAGTAATGAGTGGACTGAATATATAATGGAGATTAGTAATGACATAATGATTATGATATTATATATGAGTAGAGGTAATGATATGTAGTCACTACTACTGTTCACTTACTACTAGCTCTACTACTGACTACTACTCGTTGTAACTGGCGTATTAACTACATGATCGAGAAGTAGGCTAAAACTGTTTGATCTTATTCTAGTGTTTTAGTCTACTAGCTACTTTCGGACTGTACTGGACTCTAGCTAAGCGGGAATTACTATCAGTCACAAGTAGTATAATAAGTATTATCTAATTAATTACGATTAATAATGATACATTAATAATGTATGAATAATCACAATTAATCATATACTCATTAATTATACTTGATATAATAAATATTAAGTAATTATATATATACATAGCTTAATTCTGATTAATATATAATTAATCATGATATCTTATTAATCATCATTATATTGTATTAGCGTTATGATCACTGTTCTACTTATACTGTATCGGTTAGTATACTACCTTTTCTATTTATATTATAGTACTGTTATTGTTCTACGTACTACCTGAATGATCAGGTATCATATTCATAGGCTAGCGCTTTATCCTATCCACGCTGATACCCTATATTATTACTATACCTCCGCTTTCTCCCTTCACATTTATTACCTGCCTCATATTCTATTGTTAGGTCGGCTCACTCTTATGAGGGCTTACCTATTATGAATATTCCGGTTTGTATCTACTATGAGCGGTATGATGCGTCAGGGCGCCCCATGGACTATATTTTGACTCGACTTCTCTAGTTTAATATCATACTACTATTATACTCATTTATATCTTAACTATAATTTTGAATATTATATTCATTCTTTTCATATATATTATTACTATTACTTTTTATATTATATATAAATAAATTGATATACTATATTATATTATAATAACTATATTATATCTTATCGTGGTATACTGTAACTATAGTACTATATATATATATGATATATATATGTATATATATATATATTATATATATATATGATATAGGTCAAGTATTGATGTAGTAGTATATAGTAGAATTATCTAATAGTAGTAATTATATATTTGATATATATAATATGGTATATATAGTAATATGTTAATATATATTATATATGTATTATATTAGTATTATTACTTAATATATATAGTATATATATATATATATATATATATATACATTATAAATTAATATTTTATATATAGGCTATATTATTTATTGATATTATATATATTAGGTATATTATGATAATAGTTATAATTATGATATATATATATATAAGTATATATATATATATAATATATATATATATATATATTTTATACTATTATTATATATATATATATAGTATATTATATATATATATTATCAATTATATATAGCTATAGTATTATAAGTAATTGATGATAGTTTATATATATTTATTATTTCTCTTTAAGGTATATTTGATTAGTAGATATACAGGTATATGATAGTATAGTATAGTTATACTATTATCATATATATGATATATAATAGTATTATGATATATTATTAGTAGTAGTTAATAATATAGGTAGATATACTATATAGTATATGAGTAATAGTATATTAAAAGGTGAATATATATTTAGTGTATGGTATCGTAATATACTATTAAGTATAGTGTATAAGGGACTATCGAAACTTAATTAGAAGGCTGCTGCATACGGCTTAGTTCGATAATATATCTTGAATAGCTTTTTAGTTATTATGCAGGTGGCATTGGGCTGGGCAATATTACAGATTATAAGAGGTTGCTGAAATAGTTTTGATTGCGAAAGTTCCACAGTATTTTGTTTGTAATTAAAATTCTTTCAACTGAAATAATAAAATAATTTATACATATTATATTTTTATATATAGTATATATAAGTAATATTATATTTTATAATATATTACTATATATATAGTATATATATAGTATATATATATATTATATATATATTATTTTTGATATATATAATATATATAGTGCATATATATTATATATTATTATATATAGTATTTAGTATATATTAGTAGTAGTATATCTGAAATATTATATGATATCATTATAATATTGATTTTCACATTGAAATAGCTTTTTAAGTTATATTATGAATATTATCATTAGTAGTATACTCAGTATATAGTGGTTATGATATTGATATATAGTATATGTATATTATATAACTACAGGTGAGTATATAGTGGATATAATCTATGACATAGTATGAATATAATATATGATAAGTTAATGATATGGAGGTGATTGATATATACATATATTAATAGTTATATTTATATAATTATAGTAGTAGTAATTATTATAGGTATATATATTATATTAAGATTAAGATAGTATATATATAATTATATATAAATTATATATTTATGATGATCATATTATATTATAGTATTTATAATAGTATATATATTAAAGATATATGAGTGATTAATATTATATATATATATATATATATATAATATTATATTTTAATTAGTATATTTTTATACGTATATGATATATATAAGTACTAAAAGGTAAAAAGTTACTAGAGTAGCCGCTGATATATATATAGTAGTATATATATATATTGAAAGGTATAGATATTGATATATCTGAGGTATATTGTACTATGTATTGATAGGTGTGATTTGATAGATCTTTATTAAGTGAGTAGTATTAATTAGTTAGTAGTAATAATAGTTAGTATATATTTTATTAGTATATATATATATTATACTTATGATATATGATTATATATATATAGTATATATATATATATTATATAATATTATATATATATATATATTATATAGTACTATATATATATTATAGTATATCTATAGTATATATATTAGTATATGTTAGTATCGTATTTATATACTGCAGTGAGATTTAGTATTATAGTATATATATATACTAGTATGATATGATCATCGTATAGTAGGTATTATGGTAGTGACGGTATCTAGTAGTATAGTGACTGATATGATAAGTATATATATATGAGATATATAGTACGTGATGATATATATATATGTTTAGTATGATATATATATATATATATTAGTATACCTAGCGTATAGTACTTGAGGTTAGTAATGCGATGGTATTGATATTTTATATTAGGCAGTATTATACTAATATATATATATTGAATGATAGTATTATAAATTATATATATAATTATTATTAGTATAGTATATATATATATTAGTATATATATGTATGATTATATATATATATTTGATGAATATGATAATTATAAGATAATTATTTTATACAAAAATAGTTATGAATAATGTTGAATATTGAAAAAAAAAAGTATTAATTCAGCAAACAAAAAATAATATTCATTAATGATGACAGAGGCTCCTTACCAGGCAAATAATGTTTGTAATATCTAACCACAGCGAACGACTCTCAATTCTAGTTTAAGTAAATTTAGGTTACACGTACAGAATGTGCTAGTTGGGCAAAATTACAAATGTTGATGTTTCGATATGGAATAATAGCAAATTGCTTGATTTGATATGTTTAGTTTATAAGGGTTTGTTTTTTGAGCAACTTATAAATTTTTGTAGTGTAAGTCAACAATGTTTAAAAGCTTTTAGTAGAATGAAAGTTTAGAATTACAAGTGATCCTATCCAGAATTATACATGTGTAGGTTTCACGTGCGGCGCCGGAAAATCAGTAATAATAATGTAAGTCATATAATACGTAAGGGTATTAATAATGTATGCAGATAGATGAATATCATATATATAATCAGAATAATAATATATAGTATATAGTATGAATAATATATAATACTGTAATAATAATAATTATATATATATACTAATAATGATTAGTTATAATAGGATAAGCTAGCTTGTCTTAAGGAAGTAATTAAATTAGGATGATAAAAGAATACAAAAAACTAATCATTAATGATCAAAATTAATAAAATATAATATATCACAATGATGAAATATATAAAATAAAAATAAAAATATGAAGTAATAAGTAAAAGTACGGCGTACTGTGCTTGTTTCCGATATGGCTGGGGCAGTCTATATAGGGTTGAGTAACTTATAAATGGTGATCTGTAATAGTATGGAAGAATAGCTAGTGTAAACTTAAATTTATTAAATAATTAATGCAAGAATGGGTAATTTCTTTTAATTATGAGCTGGAGCTCTAAACAGCTCTTTATTCTATATTAGGTTCACATAATTTGCTATATATTAATATATGATTAGTATTATCATTATATGAAGTATGATATACGTCTTAGTAAACTGATAGTTATATTATAGACGAGAGAAGTAGATGAGGGAAGAGATTATATGATATTATATATGTGATAATAGTTATCGTATATAGTGAGTGAAGTATATATGAGTTACTATTGGATTGTAGTATAGTTATATTATGATAATATATTATATAATAGTATATATATCATTAATAATATATATAAGATATATAATATATATACTGATAGTTGTATTTACTAAATATATATATATATGATAATTATATATAGTATATAATATATATAGTAATATATATATTAATATAATTATATATATATAATTAGTACAATGAAACGTAATTCATAGGCTGATAGTATGGGTATGTATTATTATATATATATATATAGTATTATTATATATATATATAGTATATTATAATATTACATAATATATATATGATATAAGTATATATATATATATACTATATATATACATATATATTATATATATATATAGTATATATATATAATTATGAGTATGATTATATAGTATATTATATATAGTATATATATATATATAATGATATTAATATAAATGTAATGATATGATGATATATATATATATTATTATATATATATATTATGATTTATATACTATATATAGTATATATATATGATATATCATTTTATATATATAAGTATATAATTATAGTATATAGTATATATATATATATATATATATAGTACTATATACGTATGATATATATATATTTAATATATATATATGTATGATATATATATATTATAGTTATATATTATAGATATAGTATATATATATATATATATATAATTAGTATATGAATATATATATATATATATATATATATTATATATAGTCTTTAGTATATATAGTATACTATGATAATATAATAATTATATTTATGATAACCTATACTATTTACTACCAGAGTAAAAATGTTATTTTTTAGGTTAAGAGTAAAACAACAGAAGTAAGGATAAATAATGATATATTAAGTTATATAGTAGTAGTTACGTATATGATATATATATATATATAATATATAGTATGAATATATATGATATCTATATATATATATAAGTATATATTATTATAAGGTAGTATTATGTTAGGCTATATAATGACGTCTATTTAGGTACTACATATTAATGATATAGTATATAGTATATATAATATATACTATATTAATATAAGTATACTGATATATATTTGTTATATAATATAATAATATAATATATATATATATAATTTATATTAAGACTAATTTTTGTATATAGTTATTTTTATATACTATATAATATATATAATATATTATATATGATGATATCATTACCAGTATTTTTATAATATATTATAGTATTTATATATATATTAAGTTATAGTATATAGTAATATTGATATAAGTTATAGTATATATATCCCCCCCACCCCCCTATATATATATTTATATACATATATGATAATAGTATATGTATACTAGGTATATACATATATAGTTACTAGTAGTATTATAATTTAGTATAGTATATTTAGTATGAGTCATAGAAAACTTTGAAATATTGACTATATTATGTATATATAGTTTATATAGTATATGAATAGTAATAGTATACTAATATAGTATATCATATAGTGTATATGCACTATTATGGTATGTGATATATTAGATATGATATACGGTATATATATATTAGTATATAGTACGTAATTTTTCTTGTACATTAGGTAACTTTATCCTATATGTATATATATACTTATTATATAGATATATATATATATAGTATAGTAATATATAGTAGTATATGAGTATGAGGTGATTATATTAATGAATGAGTGTTTATTTAACAGAATAACAAATACAAGTCCAAGAAGAATAAGAGATAGTTTGTTTGTCCGAATTCTTTCTTCTTTTTTTATATAATTAATAGTTATTGATTTATAATCAACAAAGGAAATGAGTTTAATTATAAAGAAAAAGGAGAAAGAAAAAGAAAAGAATATTTCTTTACGATGCAGCCACAAAAAATACATTATGCAAGATTTTCAAGATTTAAAATGAATAGTTTAATTGCCAGCTGTCAAAAAATAGTGTATATGGAGAGAGTAAATGCTTATAAGTAATTATCCGCATAATAACTTATAATACAAAAAATTTCGCTGGCAGCATTAAATAAGAAATTAATTTTATTGCAAAGTGCTGATCACCATAGGCTTAATGCTAGATAATTATACCAGTTGGGTTAAGTTTGCTGCATTAACATTTAAGATTTTTATCAAATATTAATTTTGACCAACTACAACGCATTTTGAAGTGATATATATACTATCATTCATTATTAATATATATATTAGTATGATTATATATGATTATATATATATGATATATATATATGATTATAGTTATATATATATAGTATTATTATATATATTATATGTATATATTAATAGAAAAGAATATAGCTGATAACGTATATAGCCGTATATATATTTATATATTATATATATATATATATATATATCTTATATATATTAGTGATGTACATATAAGTAATGGATATCTGTATATTATTATTATATTATATAGGTTATTATAGTGAATATGATATGTATAGTATTATATCATTTGATAATAAATAGAACTATATTATAATTGAATATAGTATATATATATATATATATATATATATTATATTTATAAATATTGATATTATATATATATGAGATTTAATACCGTATAACTATGTATGGATTTATATAAAAATATATTATATATAGTAGTAGTATTTCTGTCATATTTTCAGTATCCAATGCTAAATTTCTGTTCAAAGAAAAAGCAAAAAAGATCAATTTGGTAATAAGCTGGCACTGAAATATATTCTATTATTAATAAGTATTAAGAATTGTAAATAATTATGTATAATTTTATATATATCATTATAAATTATAGTTATATAATATAAGCTTAAAATAAATATATATTTATTGCAATGGTGATATTTATTTTATAATAATATATTATTTAATATTTAATATATCATTAATCAAATTATAATATTTTTAATCAGTGTTATATTTATTCCACTACGGGTTATGATATTTTAATATTGATATACTATTATAGGTATAGTATATATATATATATAATAATATATATTATATATATTAGTATATATATAGTTATAGTTGAATATAAATAGTGATACATTATATGCATATATATAAATTAATATTATATAAAAACATAAAAGATAAATCATATACAATATATATATTAATTTATAGAAATATAGAATTGATATATATATATTATATATAGTTATAGAAGTATTAATATATTTATATATATAGATATTATGATATACTTTATATTTGTATTGTAGTAAATTATAATATCATTATATATAGTTATAAATATACAGCTTTAAAATAAATATGTATACTTATTGAAAGGTATTATATTATATTATATGTATGTATATATTATTTATGCGCGTATAATAAATATTATTATTATTAGTTATATATATATATATATATATATAATATTATATGAATTATACACAGCATATATATATATATGTACTCTATATATATATATATATATATGATGATATATATATTATATATCTATAGTATATATATATTGATATTATATTATATTATTATGATATTTATATGATTGATATATTACTATAGATATATAGTATTTGAGTTGCGATAATGAGTTAAAAACGCAGTGACTAATAATCAACGTTCCACTTATTAAAGTTCTTATAAAAATACCGCTTGTTCGATTTTTTGTCTTAATGACAACTGTTAACCCGACCTTCCTTATCCATAAATAGATGATTTGATTAGTGATATAGTAATCTAGCGTATGTTCTTTTTTCACTTGTAAGCTACTTGGCACCTTTGAAATGGGCTAAAAGTAAGAAGCGGTGCTGACGAGGCAATATGAATGTGCAATTCTTTGCGATGCGGCTAAGAGAAAGCGTATTTTATCGCCGAGTTCCGAGTCCTAGGCTGCGGTCTCATGTCACGATGTGCGAAATGGGCCGTCGCAGTTGCGACAAGCGCGTAGAGCAGTACTCTTTTTTAATATTGTAGAGGCCTTTGTTATAAGACGAGTAGAAATATGTTGGTATTCACATGTGTGTGAATTTTTTTGCTTATACATTTTGGATAGAGAGTATAAACATAAGAGTAAGTGGCAAGGAGAGCTCTAGACAGGATTTTATTGGGGCAATAGTGTTAGACTTTGAATAGCGCAGTCAGTTGTTGTGGAGGAGAGAAGGATTAAAAAAACTAGTGCGCGATCAAAAATTTGAAGACAAATGTTCACCATGATTGCTTTCAAACGTGGCAAAAACGAAGAAGTCGAAGAGACGCGGTTTTGACCCAATCAACTTTGAGACCGTATAGGTAATTTTTGGAATTGTTGCTACATATAAAGTGTATTACATCGTGCTAGTAAGGTTTTATCTGTGACTTGTTGAAGGCAAGATACATCATTGAATTAAACTACAAACATAAATATTACGTTTTTTATCTTCAGGTAAGACTTAATATATCTTATTTGAAAAAAACTGTAAGCAAAAATTAGGCAATAATGATCCCATGATATAATAATTTGTGTAAACATTTTTTTGGTTCGGCGTGTGTAATTACAGAATACAAGAATTGCACTTGATAATTCAGCAAGTGATAGTGATAAAACTGATATATATATATATACATATAATAAAATATATATATATATATATATATATATATAATATATATAGTAGATATATATATAAGTATATATATAATTCTAGGAGGAGAGACCACAACTAGTTTTTGAAAGTTTTTGCATCCGGGCCTACACGTTCCGTCAAGCTTCAAATCTACTCTGCAAGCCGAAAGGCTTCGAAGAGCTCACCAGGTACGCGAAATACATCACTCTTGGTTCCTCGACTCTAATAAGACAACTGTAGTTTTTTTTTGTTGAAGCCCAAAAGCGTAAGCTTTAGCAGGCCAGCTTTTAGCTACTAACTGATAAGTAAATAAAATAAAATATATAGATAATATAATTATATATATATCATATATGATATATATATAATAGATAAACATAGTATATTATATATAATATATCATATATATATATTAGCCTATATAGACCCTAATAGTCATGAAATTATAAACTAGATAGATATATATATAAATATATATATAAATTAATCTAATAGATATATTATGAATAATTAAGAAATATATATTCGAAAGGATAAACTAAAAATCCATTTTATGAATCCGAGAAAAAATCAGAAATTAAGATGATTTATTAGGTTAATTAAAAATACCATAAAATATATTATATACTAATATATGATATATATATAATAAATATATATATAATATATAATATAAATGATATCGATATATATATTTATATATAATATATAACATAGATAAATACTATAATATATATAGAAAGTATTTACAATTAATATAATTTATAATGAATTTTGTGTATTTTATAATGTCAACAATTATTTCTTTCGTACAGTATAGTGATTTTATGCTAAACTCTCCGTTTTTTATCAGGTATTACATATGAGTTAAAATCGAAAAAAGAAATTAAACAATACCATAGTGTAGATAGATACAGCAGGTTGGCGAACATGGCATGGCAGACTCTCCGCTCGCTAGCCGGCCATGAACAAACTACTCGCCGAGGATAAATTCTATGGTATAATATATATAATGTAAACTTAACGTATATATTAAAATCTTGCACCTCAAAAATAGACTGGTTTTTCAATGTAAGCATATGAGACAATTATCTTTAAAAATCCAACATAAAAAATCTAAAAATCCCATTTTCTCTATAATCCACTGAACATTGGACTATTATAAATATAATATATATAATATATTATATAATATATATAATATATATATATATATATATAATATATATAATAAATATAATATATAATTAAATATAATATAAAATATATAAATTATAATATAAATATATAATATATATAATGTAGATACTGACGCCATCCGTTCAAAGGATACATTCCTTATTTTTTAAATACCGCATTCTTGCACTTTGTACTCATTTTTGCCTCTCCTTTTTCACTGACACCCCCACGCCCACACTGATATTTCAACATGCATTCTTCTACCTACCCCTTATTTATAGGAATTCTTAGGAAGTGTCCTCGTATGCTTCTCCTTTCATCGTATATCACATACATACCTCATAAGACCATATACATTTTTTTTAAGAATTAGTTGCATGGCCAAATTTTATATTCATGAATATGTCCAGTTTAGCGCCATCTGATCACGTTCAATGATGAGTGACTTCAGCATCCAATCATCACCCTATCGCTCACT
This sequence comes from Trachelipus rathkii, assembly GCA_015478945.1. Classification (NCBI taxonomy): domain Eukaryota; kingdom Metazoa; phylum Arthropoda; class Malacostraca; order Isopoda; family Trachelipodidae; genus Trachelipus; species Trachelipus rathkii. The sequence continues at coordinate 6,443 of JABUQX010091463.1, read as the reverse complement.
TCACTGAATTAGCGTTCCTCTGTTGGTGTGTGAGGCCTCTAAATAGCTACCGCTTGTTGATCACATCTTCATACTAATACTATTTTCAGCTTTAAACATCACCTTGTTTCTGCCAGAACCTTATCATCTCTTGCTCTTAAGACTTAACTGAAACTCGTTGTTTGTCGTGCTCCACAGAGCAAAATTCATTCACTCTTATTTTTATCACTTAATTAAACAATTATTAAAGCTGATATTTTACGTATGTGTGCAACAGGGAGCGCGCGCTCAGGAATGCGTGTTCTCCCATCACACACGAAATGAAAAATGTAATATAATATTAAATAAGACCAGTGCCAGCTAGACCTTTAACTACTCAAGTGGAGATAAGGGGTGGCCGAAATGATCGTATTTAATGAAAAATTGGCAGATCGTAATGCTGGAGAGCACCGCATACCCTGCAGCACACCGCCCGTTGTGTGCAAATACAGTTCAATGTTTCCTAGTTACCGATTTCTTTTTCCACTTTATGTTTGAGCTGATCATTTAGGAATCAACTTCATTATGATGCTGTTTATTTGCTCTTCACCCTCATTGAATATTCCTAATTCTTTGAGTACTTAAACTCCAAGAAGAACACATTATCTCGTCTCTTCCTTTCTCCGAAGCCATTGCTTTCAATGTTATCACTGACCATGGCTCCTCTAATCTAAGAGTCAATGTTGAAAATACAGCCTCCCTCTATCGTATTCCATATCCTAACTCGACTGTAAGAAACCCAATATCATTAATCTTTTCGTCTGAGACTGACCCATATTCTAATCTTTTCGTACTGAGGTAAACCCAAATTCTTAACTCTTATCGCAACTTCTAAAAAACCCTTCCTGCAGACTATTAAAACTTTTTTCCCCCTATTTTGGTTCCTCAGACCATGTGCTTTTAGTACCCTTGATTATCAATCTCTTCAAGTAGCTCCACTGCAATGAACAACCCACTCTCACTATCCTTTCAGCGTATTCTCGATATCTCACCGCCAAACTCTCTTGCATCCTTCTCCTTACACAATCCCACCCTCTACTACACTCTGATAACTCTTAAGTCGCTTACGTCCTTCTTGACCGTGCGTGTACCTGTCGTCTTTCCACTTACAAGCAATATGCACACACACACACACACCTACACACATCACACTACACACACACACACACCTACACACACGCAACATAATATAGTGGGGATTCCATATTTTAGATTTATATAATATAATAGGCATTATCATCCCACTATGAACTTTAATTAGATATTATGATATATTTTTATTCTTTAAGTATATTCTTATCGGCATTAGCATCCCACTATGAAGCAGTAAAATATATTATTCTTTATTTTCATGTATATTTTTCCCATACTTTCCAGATTTGTAAACCTGTCTCATTACATTCACCAGTGATAATCTCTTATAATATATATATAGAATATACGAAATTCAATATCTAAATTCTGATCATATATACTGATCAACATGAATCATATACACGTAATTTGTATTTATTTGTCTTTAAATCTAAATTTGATCAATATACATGATCAACATGAATAATACACGTAATTTGTATCCTTATGTTGTAATTGGCTAGGCTAGGTAAAATGGATTATTAAAGAATAATGAAAGTGTTCCTTTTAGTAGAACAATGGAAAGAGATGGGCAAGATAAAGTGAAAGACATTTAAAAAAAATATATTACCACACACACACACACATAACAGAAAATTATTTAAATAGTAGAAGCAGAGATTTTTATAGTCATATTTTTATTGCTTACCATGTGCGTTTGCTAGAGCTTTGTTAAGTTCTGTAAGTCTCTCACGGTTTGCCGAAATCACTCCAAAAATCGTGGTTTTAAAAACCTTGAAGTTCTGTTTCTTATCGTAATAACGTATGTTTATTAACAATAAACGTTGGACGTATTGGCATGAGGCAAAATAAATATCGTGTTTTAATTGGAGATTTTCACCACTGGAAATAAAATCCTGATCAAATCCTCACTTTCCTAATCGCTGTTCGGAATAACTGTTATAAAATTTTGCTAATGGTATGCAGTTTAACTTGCATACCGCACGTAGGGAGCGGATTGGTGTGGGATTCAGAATGGCTTTAACGACCTAAGCAGAGTTTAAAGAAGATTTATTAATTACTCAGTCCTTTGCACCATATTACAAAACGAAGCGAGTAATTCTCTCCTTTTTTTTTCCATTAGGTAAACGCATGAGAGGATTGGTACTATAACAAGCCTACCCAAAGGATAATTAGGTAAAAGGCGTGGGAAAAGAGGTTCAGTAATTAATGATTACGTTAAAGAAAAGTTAGTCGTTAATTATTAAATTTTGGCTTGCCCGTTAGCCTATGATTCTATTTCCCCTACTTTTTAAGAAGATAAAAGACATTCACGTGAGAGGTAAACATTGTAATGTACATAATGGGTAAGGCTTTAGAAATACTAATATATATACTATATATATATATAATATATATATTCTATATATATACTAAATAACCTATAGAAAAGTCGATATATAAATACATCCTATATACATTTCTCTATTTATATTTACAAAACATCTCCACTATATATATTAGGGGTGTACCGGAACCGGAAAATTTGCGCGCAAGCACCGCACCAAAGTCATTTTTGTCGCCCCGCCTCCGGCCCACACCACGCCGCACACTTATAATAGTGTGCCGCACCAAATGAATGCACTGTCACCAAACTGGCCTTGCCACCCTAATATAGGATATATAAAGATATATATATATATATATATAAATATAGATACTATATTATATATAGCTCCGGCTCAACCTCTGCAGCCTGTCTCACCATTTGTATATTTGTTTAGCCTATTTATTTATTTATTTTTATTGACATACCCATTCAAATGTGAAGTTATTGAGGTGTTAAATCACGTGAGGGTGCTGGGGATGGGAGTATTAGATCATTATGGTGTTTTAGTAAGATTAGTTCAGGAGGACTTGGAGAGAGAAAGAATTTATGGGGAAGTGGAAACTTTATTTAACCTAGTTAGGAAATTTAAGGCATCTATCGAATACAATGCTGAATATGATCAAAGATGAAACTGAACGACAGAATCTGTTGTAAAAAGGAATCTTTTGTTAGTGGTTCAATAAAATAGTGGATTACTAAAGTAGGAGAGAAGAACTCAACCACTGAGATTGTGGATATGAAAGAGTGATGCAAGCGGTTAAATGTAAAAAAAGACGCTGTTGCAATAGGGTTCATGGGTTTCCCTGAGTTTCACAGTCAGATATGGAATTAGATAATGGACGTACATAGGATATGATCAAAAATTTATCTAAGTATGAAAAGTCGAGGTAAAAGAACAGTTTGGAAGAAGAAGGAATAGGAATTAAGGAATAGGAAGCTTTTCTGAAGGAAGCTCGAAGGATTTAAGAATGAGAATCAGTTTTTAAATTCAGAACTAATGAATAGGATAATGAGTGATATAGGATAATGAGTGATATAAGATACTGGGGTACTATATAGGATAATGAGCGATCAACTTGGCCCAGAAGAAAGAGTAGTAACGACAGAATGTGGTTGATGGTCAGAAGAAATACTTTATATTGGGGAGAGAACTCCAGTGGCGAGAAAAGTTAAAAATTAATCTTCAGGATAGATGAACTTACTGTGAACATGCATCAAGAATGGAGCGAAAGATAGTACATTCAATGATTGGCAATTGTAACAAAGCGTTTAGCAAGGGTATAGTTCCCGACAGATTAAGGAGAGCAGTATTATTTCTTCTTATATAATGGTAGGGATAACGGAGATCTCTAGAACTATAAGAATAGCTTATCGAGTGTTTGTAGGAAATATAGCTGGTTATTTTGTTGAAAAGAGTATGTTCAAGTGACTGAAGGGGACTGTATTTGGAGTACAAGCGGCATAGAATGTAGAGATGGTGAATCAAATTGTTACATAGAAAGAAATGATGAGCAAACATGAAGCATGAAAGAATAAAATTGTATTGAGTTTTATGATTTGCAACAGGCGTACTGGCATGAAATTGATAGGAATTTGTCCGGTCGGTGCTGGTGGGGCTCGAATGGAATCAAAAATAGATATTGACGATAGGTTAAGCGTGTTTAGAATAAATGGAAACTCGAAGGTGTTTGTTTAATATTGATTAATATCAATACTTGGAGAGTGAGGCGGATTTTGTTATGTCTCCTTCGATATAATTTGTATTATGGATGGTTATGAAAAATAGGTTGGGGTGGCAAGTGCGAGATGTCAGAATCATGGAGAATGGAAAGGCTGCCCGATTATGTATGCAGATGATTATGGTTGCGGTGAATCGAAGAGCATTTTGAGAGGTTTGAACGTAAAGTAAAAGATAAGGTGTGGAGTGAGTGAGGAATCACAGTGTGCAAATTCATGTTATATGTGTGGCAACTGAAACAAGTACTGAGTTTAAATATTTGGATAAATATTTATAAATGAATGATCAGAATGTAGTAGGAAAGTGTGCATGGTAGGAGAGTGCGTGTACAATTAAATTCCTTGTGGATCTTAAGCGGACGAAGTTGAGGATCTAGGGGTTGCATGAGTTATGTTCTTACCTGTGTATTGTATATAGGAACTATTGGTCCTGGAATAAAAGTTACTAGATCAATAAAAGTTCAATGTTTCAGAATGGACAATCTTACGGCGGCTAGGGTGACGAAAAATTGATAATTGAGAATAACTCATTAGATTGTCCTGTGATGTGAAGAGGGATACGTGAATGGAAGAATAAACGGAGAGTACCATTGAGAATGTTTGTCATATAGAAGGATGGGAAGTCGGTGGTAAGCGATGCTATAGTAGCGAGTGGTTGGAACACCGCTCGGGAGACCGAATGAAAATGGATTGAGCAGTAAGGAATGCCTGAAGGAGAGGGAATGTGAGTTGCAGAGGCGAGAAGAAACGGGCAACAGGCAGGAATGAGGGTTTGAGTCACGGTATGGTATGAGTTTGCCCCCGCGGATGAACCCTACAGACAATACCACGTGAGGTCCTCTTAGTCTCCGTGAACCTCAATGTTAATTTTTCTCGATGCGACTATCTCACTGGGATAAGGGGACGATAAAAGGGAGGGTTTCTTTCGAACTTGCGTCATGTTTCCAACTACTCGGTTCTGGTGTATTCACAACCCTCAACCCCAATTGAGGGATAGGGGAATAGTATATATATAATTAATATAATATATATAATATTATATATATAGACTATATAATTTATTATATATATATAATATAAAATTATATATATATATAATATAATATAATATATATATAGATAAAAATTATAGTATTATATAAATATATATATATAATATATATATATATATATATATAAACTATCAATATGTGTCAAATTGGTCACCGGACGCTGCTGAATACGATACGAGTTTGATAACACTCTCATTTACTGTAGTTTTGCTGCTTATCTCTCTAAAACTGTTACGAGAATATCATATAGGTATATTGAACTGAAGGAACATCAATGTTGAAAATATAAGTTGAGGTGTAAGAGTAGAGCGAACACTACTCACTTGGTGTTTGTGGGTGTGGTGATTTGATGTTGTTGTGCCAAAGTATCTTTGATATAGAACTGGTTATTATATATTAGTGACTACTTTCACGCAATAAATTTTCATTTTGCTCTTCAGATCGTTCTTCCAATTCAACCTTGAGTTATTTTACGAAAATATATAAAAAATCTGATTTCTTTTAACCCGGATACATTCAAGTGACATAAGACTTAAGGTAATACGTGACAACAGTCTCGTTGTCGGGTGATGATGATTAAGCATAAATTACTGCGTCTTAAAAGTATGTATTCATCTCGTTTCTTGATTCGAAGTCAAGAGTTCTGTGAAATCAGGTCATAATAACAAAATACAGCACCTCGATTCAAAACAAACAGGAAATATTTGAAAAATTATTTAATTCTTTTTTTTTTAATTAAGAAGCTCGTAACTAATGGACACTGCCAAAAATGTTTTCAAGTGCTGCTGATAGTCATATATAGTATATATAATTATATATAATACATATATATAAGATATATATATAATATTATATAGATATACATATATATATATATTATAATATATATATATATAAATATATATTATACTAATATAAGAATATATTATAAATATATATATATATATATTATATTATATATAATATATAATGTGTGGGGGTGTGAGTAGTTGAGCTAGAGAAAGCAACATAAACAAGAAAATATAAAATACGAAAGTAAATAAAAATCTCTATTATTAGATAGTCACAGACAAGATTATATATATATAGATATATATAATAATCATATATATATATATAATAATAATATATATAATATATATAATATATATAATAATATAGTATTCTCCTGG
>JABUQX010091462.1:15000-20355 GCA_015478945.1 Trachelipus rathkii | reverse complement strand
AGAAGATACTGCCTGAGACGCCTCGAGCTCTCTGTCCTTGGTTGATGAACATCCATGACCAAAGGAACATAGGACTCTCTCGACAGGGTGCTAGACAACACTTTTGAGCCGGCATTCGTCCTTCCTTTCTACCCTTCTTGAAACGGAAAGGAATCAGGACTGCTAACTCTTGACTCTCCCGTGACGAGGAGAATCCTGCCAACTCTTAATCCTTGAACACCACAAGCAGGTTTTGAGCTTGGTCCTGCGACCTTTGCGGGGTCAATCACTTTTCGCCTGAGAGGATTGTTTTCTCCCTCCACCGAAGGGCAGCTACACTTAGATGGTTGCCAAACTTTCTCTTCTTGACTTTTGTTCTTCCCAAGAACATTTCTTAAAAAGTTACAAAAAATTAATTTATTAATCTTTACTTATTCATCTTCATGATGTATACATACTATTATCATTATTATTATTTTATTCATTATCTCATGATCTTTATCTATTTTCGTCCATTATCTCCCCATTCATTACCTTCATCTTTATGATTATTTCCTTCATTCTATCTCTCATCTCATTATCTCATAATATTATTATATATTATATTATTATTATTATTATTATTATTCATTATTATATATTATCTATTCCATGCACTTCCACTTATTCCATTATACTCCTTATTACTTCCATTCCTTCCATTCATTACTTATTCATTCCATTATTATTCATCACCTAGACAACTCTCTTGTTTGGATGAAAGCAACTTCTCTGCCTTCTCTCTCTATTCCCTAGATTTTCCTCTAAAATTCCTAGACATTGTCTTCAGGCTCTATCTTTTTTTTCCTCTTTCTTCTAAAAGGCAATTTAGGTAGTGTCTGAAAGAACGACTTTCTCAAGTTGTCTAGTCCTGAGGTGAAAAAAAAAGTTAAGGTTGCCTTTAAAGTTAAAGGCGGCCAAAAAAAGTTCATATTCCGAATTTTTTTTGAAAATAAAAGCCAATACAGTAATTAACCTACCATCATAATAATCATCCACCTAATCCAATTACATACCAATAATCAGATCAAATCACTACCCAATCTAATCCAATATCAGATAATAATTACGTAGTATACATTGAGTATAATAATACATTAGAGTAATAAATAATATAATCAATAATAAATATATATAACTCAAATATAATCTATAATAATAAGTAAATAATGATAATGATAATGATTATATATGAGTATAATATTCTACTAAATATTATAAGAATATATTAACGTAATAATACATAATAATAATAATATAAATTAATATTATAATAATAATAAGTAATAATATATTATTAATAATAATAATACATAATAAGATAGATCAATCTGCAATAATATAATAATAATAATAATAATAATAATAATTTTACATATGTATTCTACGAAAAATATATTTTTTCGTGAAATACATATAGGAATAAAAATTATATAATAAAAAAAATATCCACAAAATAAATTTTAGTCGTCGCCCGAGGATGGTAGAGTTCAACATTTGAAAAGTCTTTAAGAGTTTGCAGAGGGAAGGAACCTTTAGAGGAATTTAATCACTCCATCTTTAAAGGAAAGAAATTCAACGAAGCTGCCATGAAGAGAAAAGCTTTTATATCTCATTTTTTGATTGGAGATGGATGTAATGGTATCAGCTGAGATTACAACACAAAAGTTTAGGACAACTCTTTTTTTGGAGGTGTAGTTGTTTTTTGTTGTGAGAGGGTCTAGAAGATCTAATAAAATTTTTTTGACAGTTTCATATGTTGAAATTTAGAACAAAAAATTCAGTGGAGTACGAGTAAAACAGGAAATAAATAAATTTTGGCTATAAAAAGTTCTACCAAATTGAATAATAACCTAATAATAGATATAATATAATAATAATCATAGATAGTAATAATAATAAATCAATAATATACATATACTAATAATATTACAATCAATAAAAATTGATAATAATAATAATAATAATAATAATAATAATAATAATAATAATAATAATAATAATAATAATAATAATAATAATAATAATAATAATAATAATAATAATAATTTTTGTTTTGTATTTCCGAAAGATTATCTTTAAAATTAGGTGGCAAATACATACGAGGGATGTCTGAAAAGTATGTGACCATAGACCATAAGAAGGGAAATAAATGTTACTAACCTGGCCAGGTTCATTTCTCAATCACCTTTAAATTAGGACACCTGGTCTTCAACACACTTAGTTCAACTAGTTTGTCACTGATTGAAGCATCTGTAGAATGCCTCTGTTTGAATGGTTCTCAACACTGATGTCACGTTGCACATAATGTCTTCTCGGCTGTCGAAGCCGGTCTTTCATTGGACATTTGAGCTTCAGAAATAACCAGAAGTCACACGGAGCCATGTCCGGAGAGTAAGGTGCCTGGAGAACGATTGACATGCCTTTCTTTGCCAGGAAATCCTGGATCAGAAGCAACGAATGAGCTCGGGCGTTATCGTGATGCGGTTTCCAGTTTTGTGATGACCACAAATTCCGTCGTTTATGACGAAATGCATGACAGAGACAACGGAAGACATCACTATAGTACTCATTAGTTATTGCTTGCCTTTCAGGAGCGTAATCGTGATGCACGATGCCACGGGAATCAAAGAAAGCAATCAGCATTACCTTGAGTTTGCTCCTAACCTGTCATGCTTTCTTGGGTATCGTCGAGGTTAAATGCTTCCACTGTGATGCCTGAACTTTTTTCTTTCCATGACGAACTCATACATCCAGGTTTCGTCTCCAATTATCTGGTATTAAGGAACTCTGCATCCTTGTTGACTGTTTCCAGCATGTCTTATGCAACATAAAGTCTGACTTCCACTTTGTTACTGCCAAAGCACTTTTGTCATAGATTTGGCAGCCACAACGTGCAATCCTAATTCATCCCGTAAAATTACAGGTACAGAATCTTTCCTGATACCAATATCATTAGCAATGTCTATCACTGTCAAACGACGATCTGGCATTACCATGGAAACTTTCTCAATGATTTCTGCATTCCTGCTTGTTGACGGCCTTCCTGTACGATGATAGCTCTCAAACGACGTGCGTCCATTTTTAAACCAGTTGTACCAGCATTTTGTTTGTGTAACCCCCATTGTATCCTCACCAAAAGCCTGTTGAATCTTACGAATTGTTTTCGCCGTTCGTAATCACCAAGTTCAGCCAAATTTTATACAGTATCTTTGCTTAACACGTTCCGTCATCTCACTCAAAATAAAACTCCAACGTTCATACACAACATTACCACATTCGGCAGTAGCCTGTCAGCGACTGAATTGTTAGGCAATCCAAAATAAAAAAAAGCAACCCGAGCGCTCACAAATGTTCCCTGAACCTTCCACTTCAGTGCTGTTAACCTCAAGTCATTGCCTCCTGCCGGGGAGAATCAGGTCGGATATATTTTAGATAGACCTCGTCATGCACACTTTACACACGCGTGATTCACACACACACACAACACCTATATATGATATAATTTTATATATATACTATATATAATATATATATATATATATCCTATATATATATATATTTACTAAATATAATAGTATTATATATAATTACATTATATTTGATGTTGGAATCAAAATAAATCATTACTATAGCGTGATCTGAAGAAAGGAACCTTTAAATAGTGGGTTCACACGAAATAAACTATAAAAAATATTTTTAACAATTATCTATTTTTTAATGGAGAGGAGAGAAGAGAGAAGAGAGAGGAGAGAGAAGAAGAAGAGAAGAGAAGATGGAGAGAGAGAGTAGAGGAGAGAGAGAGAGCAGAGGAGAGACAGAGAGAGAGGAGAGATGAGAGAGAGAGAAAATAATCGTTAAAAATTTTTTTAATTTTTGGAAGTTCATGGTGAGCTTATAGTATATATATATATATATATATATATATATTATATATTATATAAATACATACTATATATACTATATATATTATATTATATTATACTATATATATATATATATATATAATATTATAGTATATATATATATATATATATACTTATACTATATACTATATATAATATATATCTCGGATGGCTTTTAAATCTAGCGTAACATCTTGGAAGTTTATATTCAAGGTGTCATTTAACCGCTTTCAAGACGATCAAAGAAAGAAAGTACTTTTTTCATAATCCTAGCAAAATCTGAAAATCCTAACTCTGCACGATGTTAAAAAACTGATTTATATTTTTTTTTACTGGCTTCTGGTTTTATCGTTTATCATGTCCTCTGTTACTTGAAGTTTTCTCAAAGTATGTATAAAGAACATCACTATTTCTGTCCTTGAACTTCATTACAGGTGTCGAACACGACCCCAATAGTAACAACTGGAATGACGTTTTTGAGGTTAATAGTACTGTGTTGAAAGAGAAGAGACCACATGGAGACATCTGATGGTTCATAAAACTTTAACCATCAATATATTTTGTTTGACTGCATACATACATATCAAGTTGAATGAGTGATTTTCAATATTCCTAAGCACCGCTAGTTTTCCTTTCTTTAAGCAAGCTTCTAGCATCTTCTTTTTCCTTTTCCATTTAAAAATCAACAAAATCAGTCTCATTCCTTCTTGTATCTGCTTACGGCGTACATGATCATGAGTCGAGATAAACATGGGACTATAGTACTTCGCTTTTAAAATAGTTCCCAGCAAACTCTAGCGAAGGGTGAATGTTATTAGATGAATGAATTTGTTATTGACACCAGGCGAAAGATAAGACGTATATCAAATGTGATTTTGTTAAGTGAAGGAAGTGTTGGTTCATGACAAGTTTAAGATAGGTAGTTATTCCAGTGTGCCAAAGAAATTGCCCAAAATAGTCACCGTCAAGCTGCAGTGATTCCCTATGCCTTAGCAAAGGTAGGTTCTGAGTCGGAAGCAATATCATAATGAAGGTAACATGTCAAGGCATTATGCAACTTCAACTTTTCATCTCATTCCGTAAAAAAAATCCATTCATTTCTTTCCCCAACATGAAGCACTCAAGATGATTTTGGCATTTTTATGAACAGCAATTCTTTAAAGTGCTTTCCCCTGGTTGAGTCCACTTTTTTGTTTCAACGAAGATTGATGGTCTCGTGGGGAAAAATGTAAATAGATAAGAAAACCTAACATTTAAAATGAAATAGATCAGCCATTAAAGAGTTATTGCTTCTTTACCACGAACATTTTCCAACTATTTCGAAATCCAAGTTTTGTTTTCTGAGTTTCTTCAATATTTGCTGGTAGGATAAGACGCTTAGCAGTTTGAAAATATTTCCAAGCCAGCTTTAATATTTGTTTAAAGCAAGTCA
>JABUQX010091462.1:0-10000 GCA_015478945.1 Trachelipus rathkii | reverse complement strand
TAAACCTAACCTAAACCAACCTTAACCTAAACCTACACGTAACCTACCTAAACTAAACCTAACCAATATATTACTATATATATATATAATTATATATATATATATATATATATATTAATATTATAATATATATATATATATTTTATATATATATATATATATTATATTAATTTAATATTATATATATCAATATATATATATATATATATTAATATATATATCATTATAGATATATATATATAATATATATAATATATATATTATATATATTATATATATATATTAATATATATATATATACATATATTATATATAATATATATATATATATATATATTAATATAATTATATTATATATATATATATATATAATATAGTATACATTATATTATAATATATATATATAATATTATAATATATATTATATATATTAATTAATATTATATATATATATATATATATATATATATATTATATATATAATAATATATATATATATTGCATATATATACTATATATATATATATCTTATACTATATATAATATATATATATATTATATATATATCTATATATATTTATATAATATATATATACATATATATATATAATATAATTATAATATAATTATATAATTACTTTTAATAAAATTGATGTAAATAAACAAAATATTGAACCTATTAAATCCTATGTAGACAATTAAATATATCTGATATTATATTATATAAATCTCCTACAATAATAGATAGTATTAGATATGATAGATAGATAGATAGAGTAGATTAGATTAGATAGATAGATAGTTATAGATAGATAGATAGATATGTAGTTTCGATAGATCCTAGAATAGATTAATTCAGTTATTATTACACACGCTTCACTATCCTCATATATATATATAACGAATACTATATATATGATATTATATATATATATATATATATATATATATTATATATATACATATATATATATATAATTATATATATACTAATAATAAGATAGATAGATAGATACGATAGATAGATTAAATGTACGATGCATATTTAAGTTTTCTATTAGTATATATATATATAATTATACATATTATATATATATATATATTAATATGTATGATAAATATAATTAAATATATTATATATATATATAATATATATATTATAATATATAATTCTCATCCAGAAATTTGTATTTTTGATATTATTTATTTTTATATATATTAAAATACACACCTTCGCTCCTATTGGTAAACTGACCACAACCTCTTGTATATCTCTTTAATTTATAACTTTCTCTCCATACAGCTTCATCCTGCCCTACGCGTTTTTTTCTGTCACTTTGATCGGGCCGCATTGGGGGCTCCTTGCGGGGCATTGCGTTGCATTGCTATAATTGGAGTGACTGCTTATGTCTCTGGTACGCTTCAACTTTGCCGATAGGGTGGAGCTGTAATCTCGTTGATGGGTACTGTATGAATTTAGGTTATTCCTTCTTCACTAAATTTCTTCTCTCCTCATAATCCGATGGTTTGATCGTTGCTTAGTTTCTTGTGCACATCCAGTCTATGCAGACAGTGCGTATCGGGAATGTGGAAAAATTCTCGTTCTTCCTGATAAATAAAAAAACCTATCTCTTGGCTAATTTCATCTGCTAGAACACATCGATGTGCAGTTAACTCTTCGACAAGAGCAAAGCGGGCTTATCATCAGAACTGACAGTGTGCGCTAACCTCCTTGGTTCTCCTACTGACAAATCTCTATGGGGCCACTTGCCAAAAAACATCTCTATAACACTTTTCTGTAAAATCTGTCTTTCCTCCTCTTATTCCGCTCTGATGGTTCTTGTGCTAACTTCTCCAACTGTAAAGTACCAATCTCTTCGGCTCCTATTTTCCTAACTCAACTCCTGGACGATAATCTGGTCATTTCCTCCTCTCCTTCTTCTCCTTTCAGGTGTCCTATGCTTTTGCACTTGATTACATTCTCGGATCGGGTGCCATGGGCCCTTTTGAAAATCGTATCCAAAGTTTAGGAAGGCGGGTGGCCCGAGTGGCATTCCTCCCCGAGGTTATTGATGGAGTGTGCTTCCGTGCTAATCCCCGCTCCCTCGATCAAAACTACTATTTCATCTATGTCTCTAATACTTTAGCACATTTCCCTCAGTTTTGTAAGCACGCCACATGTCCCAACCTTATCCGAAAAAAGGGAGCCGCTCTGATCCTTCTAACTATCGCCTATAGCTCTTACTTGGATTCTACTAAGATTCTTTTGAACTCTTCTCAACCTCTTTTAGATATCGGAATCTATCACTTCTTCGATCGCCGAGTACGCTTTCGGCGCTCGCAGGATCTATCTGGCGAGTATACTTCCATATCTTAACTCCGATTTATGGGTTTTCCGCCCTTTGCGAATACTACGGGAGACTTGCGTTGGTTGGCGGCTGACATTCCTCAAAGCATTTAGACCCCCCCTCGGGATTAATGGCACGCGTCATTCTGTCTCTCAAGCTCCTCCTCCTTTGGTTCTCCTATCTCTTGTCTTACTTATGTCTAGCCTTCTTTCAAATCGCTCAAATATCGGCTGTTGTTAATGATGGGGCGACTTCTTCTATTTCTGTGTCAATATGGGTGTTCCTCAGGGTTCTTCTTATCTCGCATACTTTATTCCCTACTTTTCTATTAAGATCTTTCCACCTGCACTTTCTAACTCTATTTCACTCAATAAATGCCGAGACCGGACCCTTCATTTCTTCAACTCATTTCAATTCTGCTCCTTCTTTTTAACTGTTCTGATAGATAATTGCCTCATCGTCTTAATATTTCCATTACTATTCTCTGCTGATCTGGATATGAATCCGGGATGTGAGGTCGTTCTGAACCTTGTGAAATTCAAAAATTCTTTACCAAAACTCAACTTCACAAACCCTCTCCCTCTCTAATGATCACCCTTCAGTAACTTTCACTATACTTCTTCTCGACTGCGATATCTTAGAACGTCCTCCCTGTCGATCAAGTATAAACATCCCTTGGCAACTTAAACATAAAACAATAAAAAATGAGCCAAAAAGAGGACCAAAATGTACTTAAAGCAACATCATGAAGGAAGCTGGGGAGTATTTTTTACTCCATAAACCAGACAATGTTTAGACTTGCGAGACTTTTTTCCTCTTCACAGTTACTCCAGTAATACAAGGGCCTCATCCGCCCTTGTATGGATACTGCTCTCATATCTGGGGTGGGGCTCAGGTTTCACCCTGGTGTTTTGTGATAGGATTCCGAGCTCAAGGCAAAAAGATCTTATATCAACTTTTTCCTGTTCTTTTCTAGTCCCTTTCACTTGACACCTCTATCTTTTTGTGCGGCCGATTTGAGTTGCTTTATCTCTTACTATAGTACACGTAGCGGGCAAGTGCTCTCTGAAGGTGAGCTTTCCACCGCGTGCCACCACCTTATAAGACGCCCCTCGTTAGCACCAAGGGGTGCTGTGTCGGCAAATGAGTTTTGTGTTGATATCAGCAACTCCAGACTAGGTTCGCTGCGTTGCCTCCTTCTTTCCTGCCCCTCGTTCATGTGGAATTCTCTTCCATCTTCTGTGTTTCTACTCAAGTTATAAAATCTCCTCACCTATTAAAGCCCGCGGTCTGTGCTCATCTGCCGTAATTTGTGTTAGTGTTAAAATGTTTGTTTGTTTTAACACCCTCCCTCCATTTTTGAATTAGAGCATTGACCGTGAAGCAAGTGGTGATAGCCGTAAAAAATATATAATCCATATATATAGTATAATATTAATAGTAAAAATATTAGTCTATATTATTATTATTCTTCTAATTATTCTTCTTACTATATTATATTATACTATATATATTATTGATAATACCTTATTTACTATATATATGTCATATATATATCTATTATATATATATATGTGCTGTGTCTGTGTGTGTGTGTGTGTGTGTGTGTGTGTGGTGTGTTGTGTGACGTTTGTGTGTGCATTCGACGTCGTACGAAGTGGACGCAGTGGAATCAGAGGGGAATGCGAAAAACAGCCGCCAAGCCAAAGAAAGAGAGATTTGAAAAGAAGAAGGGAAAGCCTGAAGTTATATTTTGAAAAGAAAGATAGATCTGAAAAGTCTCAGTCTTGCTTTAGAAGAGTGCCCTGAACTTCACTATTTCAGCAGAGAGAGTCTTATTGTTGAACCAGTAACAATAACAATTAAACAAAAATATCTATTTTTATGATTCGAGATTTTAAATAATGCAAACCCCATTTTGATAACATTGAAATAATATTCATTTGAAATTTGGTGGTCGATTTGGACGACTTTACCAACTTTATCCCATATCTACCTTTTTGAATTTGGAGAATAAATATAAAAATTATATTCAAGAGACGATAAGTGACGTGAATATTTTAATTCTAGGAGGTTGTAAGCTGCCCTTCTCCAAGCGGTGTCGATCATATGAAGAACATTTTCAGCAATTTCTCTTCTCTTGCTGGCAAGGCTGAATACCCTCCTTCTACCACTATTGTTCTTTTCGTGAATGGTTTTTGTATTTTCTCTACTAGTATTTTTATCACCACAACACCACCCTTGCGTAATGCATGGAAATTCGGTAGGTATGTTATAAATAAATAAATAATATATTATATATTATATTATACTATATATATATATATATATATAATATCTTAAACTTAAACTTATATATTTTACTAGTAAATTTATTATATTTTAATTCTATCTACTCCTTATTTATTCCTACGTTAGATATTGTCTTCTTGTTTAAAGTATATATATTGTATTTTATATATATATATTATATATACTATTATTAATATATATTACAGTTTATTAGATATACACTAGTATATCAATATGATACATTATATATTATATTATTTAAATATATATATCATATATATATATATAATATATATATATATATATATAGGATATATTAGTATTAATATATATAATATATACTATATATATATATATATAGTTATATATTATATATATTATATATATACATATATAATATATATATTATATATATTATATTATATATATATATATATATATATATATATATATATATATATATATATATAATATATATATTAATAGTTTTATATTTATAATATATATTTATCTATATATATATAGATATCATTAATATATATAGTATATATATTAGAATATATATATATAATTTAATTGCGCGCGTTATTACCTTTTATCACAGAGCGATTAATAACTATCTCAGATAGTGCAATAGGCGGTCGATGATTAACCGATTAAACATCGTATAATTTAGTAACTAGCTAAGTAATAATTATTATTCAACTTGGTATAATATACATTGACATTCACTATAATATGCCAATTAAATTATATAACTTTATATGATATTATATTTGATTCTAAATAGTAAAGCTTATAGTAAGATAAAGATAATTTAATTCTGAACTATTTTATATCTTCATAATCTCACTATAAGTATTCTATACATATACCAATCGTTTCCCTTTAACCATTACATGAGTATACCCATGGTATTAAAAAGTACCTAATTCATATGTAAGATTCGCCCTATATTAATAATATATATATATTATATAATATATATAATTTATCTATGACTGCTTATTCATGGAAAGATTGTTATTTTACTTATACTATTATCCTTATGCTAAGATAATTTATATTTAAAGGTAATTTTATCACCTGCATTATATATCAATGTAGTATCAGGTATTTTATATTATTATAGGATCTCAACTTATATCTATGATGAAGTTATAGACAATGGTTACATAAAATCATTCTAGTATTTTTCCTAGTAATGTATGATAATATTCATCAATGCAAACAGTGGTTTGGAAAACATATATAATACTACACATTTTACTGGCTTTGCCAAATCTGCACCCGTGCCTGGGATAAAACTGAGTGGGCGTTGTGGTTCCACATATTTATAGTCCTTTTCATAAGGATAATTATATATATATAGTACAGAGAAGGATGGTTTTTTTCATGATGGTAGAGAAATTTATATTCTTCAGAGAGCAGATAATCTCAACGATCTATACAAAATATTCTAAATTACTATCTAATGTTATGGTAGATATACTTTTCTCCACATCTTGTGAGGTAAGGACCACAGTTATATATATTATCCGTAATATCTTTTTGTATAGGAGTTGCTATTCTCATATGTACAAAAGATCAATAATAAAATTGTCATGTTATAATTTCTGTTAATCCCATGACTTTTATTTAACGGACGTTTGTTGAAGCTTCTTATAAATCTTATTTATTATGTATACTAAACCATATGCGTTCTGCATGGTAGTTTATCACTTATACTGTTATTTACATCCACCATTAAATAGACACATCGAACACAAGGAAATCTATATCTTAATTTATAAATTTATCGCATACTATATATTTATAGTATACTTAAATTTTTAAGTATCAAGCATTTTATGATACGGTACCTCTTCCTTTTTACTGTCAACCTCTAGTTCTTTGGATTCTATTGCTTTTTATATTTTCCTGCTCTATTATTAAGTTTTCGTCTTAAGGATGACTTTATCCTCGCGTACCCCTACTTTTGAAGTTCTCGATAATCAAAATTTATTCACTTTTTTTTTAATTATCTAGATTATTAGAAAGATATCCTCTGAAGTACATCATTTATTGTTAATTAATTTTTTTAAAAATTCTTAAATTATTAAACTAATATAATTAAATTTATATATATTAGAGAGGTCTGGTGTCGAACTAAAAAATTCAATTCCAGAATCAAAATTGTAATTCCAGGTTGTCTTATTTTAATAAAAAAAAAGTTTTATTAATAATTAAGAAAAATCTATTTTTTTTTTATATACTCAACTCCCACACATTCTTCTGAATTTTACTCAGTCAAGATAAATGGAGTTCGAAGCCGGAGGCCGGAAGCCGAACCGGAGCCGCAGCCGCAGCCGCAGCCGCAGCCGCAGCCGCAGCCGCAGCGCAGCCGCAGCCGGAGCTGGTGCTGGTGACGGTGCCGGTACCGGTGCCGTAGCCAGATCCTGGGTTATAAATTTTTTCAAGAAATAATTTTTTAGATTTGAAAATTTATTGGCCAGAAAACGTTACTAAAACAATTTTCAAATAGCTGCAGAATCCTTAGTCGGATTCGGAGCCGGATCCGGAGCGGAGTCGAAGCCAGAGCCGGTGTCAGAGCCGGAGCCGGAAGCCGGAGCCGGAGCCGGAGCCGGAGCGGAGCCAGAAGTATTAAATCTTTAAAAAATATTTTTTAGGTGAAAAATTTATTGCCAGAAGAATCGTGCTGAACAGTTATCAAAAGTGCAGAAACCTTAGTCGTATCCGGAGCAGAAGCCGAAGTGTCTTAACGATCGAGCCGGATCCTGGTATGAATTGTTTTCGGGAAAATTTTTTTGGTGAAATTTGGTTTAAAAAGAGACGTGCTGAACAATTTTTCAAATAGTGCAAAAACCTTAGCCGGATCCGGAGCGAAGCCGAAGTCAGAGCCGGATCCGGATGCGGATCCGGAAATTTTTGATTAAATATTTTTGGTGAAAATTTCACTTAATAAAAAGACGTGCTGGGCAATGTTCAAATAGTGTAGAAACATTAGTCGGATCCGGAGGCGAAGCCGAAGCCATATTCGGCAGCGGATCCTGGGTATGAATTTTTTCGGGAAATATTTTTTTGGTGAAAAATTATTGTCAGAAGACAGACGCACAGAACAATTTTCAAATAGTGCAGGAAACTTTGATGGAATCCGGAGCCGAAGTTGAAGTCGGAACCGGATCCGGATCCTGGCCTTCCTGTTCTTCAGAAAATATTTTTTGAGGTTGAAAATTTATTTCAAGAAGACGTGCTGAAATTGTTCAAATAGTCTAGAAACAATAGTCGGATCCGGAGCCGTATCCGGAGCGGATCCAGTATGAATTTTTTTTCCGGAAATATTTTTTGGTGAAAAAATTTATTGTCAGAAGACAAGACTTGCCGAACAATTTTCAAATAGTGCAGAAAACCTTAGTCGGATCCGGAACCGAAGCTCAAGTCGGAGCCGGATCCGGGATCCGGATCCGGGTATGAATTTTCTTCAGAAAATATGTTTTTTAGGTGAAAAATTATTTCAAGAAGACGTGCTGAGCAATGTTCAAATGGTTTTAGAAACATTAGTCGGATCCGGAAACGAAGCCGAAGTCGTATCCGGAGCGTATCCTGAGCCTAATCCTGGGTATGAATTTTTTTTCAAGAAGTTTTTTTTGTGTGAAAAATTTATTGTCAGAAGACGTGCCGAACAATTTTCAAATAGTGCAGAAACCTTAGTCGGATCGGATCCGGATCCTGGGTATGAATTTCTTCAGAAAAATATTTTTGAGGTGAAAAATTTTATTTTCATGCCGGAAGACGTGCTGAAACAATGTCAAATAGTTCTAGAAACATAGTCGGATCCGAGCCGCAAGCCGTATCCGGAGCCCTATCCGAGCCGGATCCTGGGTATGAATTTTTTTTCGGAAATTATTTTTTAGTGAAAAATTTATTGTCCAGAAGACGTGCCGAACAATTTTCAAATAGTGCAGAAACATTAGTCGGATCCGGAGCCGAAACCGAAGCTGAAGCCGAAGCCGAAGTCAGAGCTGGATGCGGATCCTGGGTATGAATTTTCTTCAGAAAAATATTTTTCTAGGGGAAAAAATTTATCTCCAGAAGACGTTCTGAACAATTTCAAATAGTGTAGAACATTAGTCGGATCCGGAGCCGAAGTCGGGATCTAGAGCCAGATCCTTAGCCGGATCCTTAGAAAAATTATTTTTCGAAAATATTTTTAGGTAAAAAATTTATTGCCTGGATACGTGATTAACAATTTTCAAATAGGGCAGAAACCTTAGTCGGATCCGAAGCCGAAGTCGAAGTCGGAGACGGATCTGGGTATGAATTTTTCCAAGAAATATTTTTTAGGTGAAAATTTAATTGATAGAAGACGTGCTGAACAATTTTCAAATAGAATCAGAAACTAGTCGGATCAGGAGCCAAAGCAGAACGTCGGAGGGAACCGGAGTCGAGCCAGAGCGAAGCCGGAAGTACTAAAATTTGTCAAAAAATATTTTTTTTAAGTGAAAAGTTTATTGCCAGAGGACTTTGAACAATTTTCAATTAGTGCAGAAACTTTAGTCGGATCCGGATTTCGGATCCTGGGTATAAATTTTCTTCAGAAAAAATTTTTAGGGGAAAATTATTGCCAGAAAAGTGCTGAACAATTTCAATAGTGTAGTACATTAGTTGGATCCCGGAGCCGAAGCCGAAGTCGGATATGTTTGAGCCGGATCCTTAGCCGCGATCCCTGGGTATGAATTTTTTGTCGAAAAAATATTTTTTTGACGTAAAAATTTATTACCAGGAGACGTTTGCTGAACAATTTTCAAATGTGCAGGAAACCTTAGCCGGAATCAGGACCGGAGCCAAGCCGAAGTCGAAGTCGAAGTAGAAGTCGAAGCTAGATCCGAATCCGGATCGGATCCAGGGAAATCCAGGGTATAAATTTTTTAAAGAAATATTTTTTAATTGAAAATCTTAATAGAAGACGTGCTGAACAATTTTCAAATAGTGGTTAGAATCATTAGTCGGATCCGGAGCCGGATCGGAGCCTATCCTCGCTGTATGAATTTTTTTCGAGGAAGTTTTTTGGTGAAAATTTTATTGCAAGAAGACGATTTAAACAATTATCAATAGTGCAGAAACCTTAGTCGATCCGGAGCCGAGCGAAGTCGGATCTGGAGCCGGATCCGGGTATGAATTTTTTTCAAGAAATATTGTTTTAGGTGAAAAAATATTTGTCAATAGACGTACTGAACAATCTTCAAATAGTACAGAAACCTTAGTTGGGATCCGGAGCCCGCATCGGAAGCAGGAGTTTCTGAACCGGATTTCCTAGATATGAAATTTTAAATAAATTATTTTTTTTAGTGAAAAATTTT
>JABUQX010091461.1:0-32748 GCA_015478945.1 Trachelipus rathkii | reverse complement strand
TCCTTCAAATTCTATGGTTCTGTGCTACGTAGAAATATTTGGTTAAAAAGCTTATTGATTAATAATTCAATGTTATCTATGACATGATGAAATATAGTTATGTTACATCATTAACCGAGGATATTTGAGATTAAACTTAACTAAATTGATGCCATATAAATAATATTTCACTTCTCAATCATTACAAATGTAACATATTAATTATACTTATTAATTGTAATTTAAGGAACCTGACTATTAAGGAATATTATCTCTGAAAAAGATTCAGTAGATATAAGATACTTTAGAAAGGGTGAAGGAAAATTAACAATTTGGTGATTGCATAAACACCGTTTAAAAGGTCTAAACGTATTGAAGTCTAAGTGTATGTAGTTGATTACAAACATTTTATGTGTTATAGTACAAAAGGCAATTACTCGCTTAAAAAATTAACTGCGTCGCGTCTGGTGAATTATTTGGTTCGTGACATATTAAACCAAGAATAGTTGTAACTTCGAGTCGCTTCAGTAGTTTTCGTTCTTCACACTGACTTAGTTAATCGTACCTATTCACTACAGTATAACAAAGGATCTCGTATCCAGTACAGATGCATAACTAATATCATCATAATATTCTCCCTTAGACAACATGAGTATATATGGATTCTTTTTAGGCCATTGCTCTCTCTCTATTTGCGACCAATTAGTATAATTTTCATAGAATTGGTTGAATCCGTTCCAAGAAAGGAGTGAGCTTCAGTTGATTTCAATACTTTACTGTCTGTAATAGCTTAAGTTATATAAATACTATAGCGGAAGTACCCATCTAGCTCAGTGCCTCTCTTTGATGAGTGTGTCAGCTTCGTTCCGTGAGGGACTTCCATGTGCCAAGAGCTGGTGAAATGGCTAAGAGTTATCCGAAAAAGTAACCGGCGACAGGAGGAGTTGGTTGTTAGACACTATAATACTTGACATATAGTTGCTGACAAATTTCGTTGGGGATGAAAAGAAAACAGTCATGCAAGGCATTAGTCCTAAGCGATGTCTGATCGCTTTTTAGAAAAGTCGCGAATATGTATAGGAAAAACTCTGGTTAGAGCTACGTGTACCGAGTGATAGCTATAGATTAGTTATCTTTTAACTTTTATGTGTCTCGACACTCTTAAAGCTAGAATGTTTCTATATGAAAATAAAGGAGAAGTTGGAACTAACAAATGTACAAGAGCGAATTTTCAATGTATGCAAAGCAATGAGAATGATGATACGACAATTTACTGTATTTAGAGGTGAATTTATTTGGAGATGAATGAATTCAAGATTAAGCGAATAGAAGAAGTAGAGTATGTAGTAAGAAAAACGAATTAGAAAGCATTTTTTATAAAAAGTAGTATAAGTATCGAATTAAGTAGTGGCGATAGATCGGAATCTTCAAACCTACTAATGAGATCGCCAGTCTACATTAAAATATTCAAGATGTATCAACGATAGCTCATCGGATATCGTAATAAAAATAGATTGCCCACAAAAGAAAACAAAAAATCTGAAATGCTCAGGACTTCAGTGTAAAACAAAAAGCTGTGGATATGATAACATATAATTGCTATTATATCCCTATCGTTCCATAATACTTTAAGAATCTCATTTAATTATTAATGTACAATTGCTGTTAGTTCGATATTTACTAAATTGAATTAGTAAATAAATTAGAGTATAAAAGTAACAAAGTTAATGAGTATACACATTCTCATATTATATAATATAATTTATATCGTTGAACATATTTATAATGAATTGAATCGAATATGATATATTATAAATAATTAATTATATATTTTAAATAAAAAAATGTGCATATCCTTAAGTGAACGAAAAATACGTAAGTCCTTTTTTGTCATTTCGACCCAGTAAATATAATATTAATAGAAATCGACTTCATATTTTATAGCGATACTATTCGATAGTATTATAATTATTCCCAGAGTGGGCTTGACTGGAGCGTCATCGCACATCTATACCA
Organism: Trachelipus rathkii; assembly: GCA_015478945.1. Taxonomy (NCBI): domain Eukaryota; kingdom Metazoa; phylum Arthropoda; class Malacostraca; order Isopoda; family Trachelipodidae; genus Trachelipus; species Trachelipus rathkii. The sequence continues at coordinate 30,753 of JABUQX010091461.1, read as the reverse complement.
CTCCTGCTTCATCAGTGGTACGATATTTTATTATTTCCCCTATTTCTCAGTTAATTCTTGATGAAACGAATTAACATTTGTAGGTAAATTAAACTCTATATTATATAATAAACTCACTAGTAAGGATATAGCACCGTTAATGAGTATAGATTGTTTTTAAATATATATAAATATATAATAAGAACGCAAAGTATTAGAACAATGAACTGACACACAAAAGATGGAAACTTTTAAAATATATAATAGAATGCATTTGAAGCTGACTGAACTAAATAAATAGTGTATAAATAAACACTAAAAAATATATATATATTACCCCAGTTGAATCGAGCTATGTGGATGGTGATTAATCAGAATTAAATACTATATTATGTAAAAATGTTGATACAAAACATTTACAATATTTATTTGCACTATATTTGCAAATTTAATTATCATATTTTAAAAAAGTACTTTAACATCTCTCTCTCTCTCTCACTTTCCTTCATCTACTCTACTCTTCTCTCTATCTATTATCTTACTCTGCTTCTCTTGACTACTTCTCTATCATCTCTTACTCTCTCTCTTGCTCTCCTCTCTACTCTACTTGCATCTTCATCTTCTATTATATTATATTTTATTGACTTAGCATTTTGAAACTTGTGTGGTATAACCGCCTATGTTTATAATATAAACCAATTAAGAACATGCTATCATAAAGTCAGGAAATGCAGAATTTATATATAAAAAAAATTATCAATGTATATACTATATAATAAAATTTTCTCTTTATCTGTAACATTTCATTTTACAGATAATAATATAATTATATATTATATTAAAATAATACAGAAGAAATCCCAGATTAGATTGTGTCAGTTGTGTTTAATAAACAAACATGTATATGGCAATGCAATTTGTACACAAGTACTCGACTCTATTGACAATATCCGGAAATAAAAAAAGATTCTTAGTTTGAAAAAAAAGAAGAATAGCCCTTTTTTAATGCCACCATCGGTATGAAAATAATGCATACATTTTTTAGATTCACTTTAAAAAAAAAAAAAATTTGATAATGAGTTCGAATATTTAACTCAGATCAGAATTAAACTCTAAAAAAAACTAATTAATATGTTGTTAAATCATTCGAATCAATATAAATGAAGAAACTTAATGAAAAATTAATTCTAACTTATTCAAATCATTATCAAATAAATTAATATAAATAATAATAATAATATAAAATAATAATATAATATTAATAATATAATATATAAATAATAATAATATAATAAAATAATAAAATAATATATATTTCGAGAAGTTTCAACTAACTAAATTTTCAAAATTTTCAGTACTTAACATCCAGCACTATTATATGATTAGCAGTACTAAAATTGATTAATCGAACCAATAATTGAATATATATAATCATATATAATAATAATATATATTATATTAATATATAATATATATTATATATATAATATTAATATTTTATATATAAATAATATATTATATATATATATCATATATTATATATAATATATATTATATTAATAAAGTATATATATATTATATATATATATTATATTAATTATATATTATATATATATAATATTATATATATATATATATTATATAATATGAAAAGGTATTCATTTGAAATTATTTTGATAATCTTAAAATTGAAATCCTAAATTTTAATGTTTATAAATGAAATATTATGAATAATATATCAATAATATTATATAAAAGTCTTTCACTGAAGCATAATGTAGTGCGAATACAGTAATCCTTTTCCGTTCATAAACATCTAACAAGACTCCAATACCGACAATGGAAAAGTTGAATCAATTTGTAGTATTAAGTCACTGCAATACTGTAGTATTGATCAAACCATCACTAAATATGTTTAAATTCCAACAAAGAAAATATATAAAGCAAAAAAAAATAGAGAGAGATAGAAGAGAGAGAAAGAGAGAAGAGAGGGACGAGATGAGAGAGAGGAGATCGGAGAGATGATAGAGAGAGAGATGAGAAGAAGAGAAGAAGACGGAGAGAAGATGACGAGAGATGTTTGTTAAGTATTTTTACCAAAATATTTTTAATTTTCGAAATTTTACGAACAATGGACACTGGATAACTATTTAAGGCCACACAATTCAATGAATATAAATTATAAAAAGTAAGAGAAATAGCAGAGAGATTACACAAAACAACCTTGATAACAGGCATGGAAACGACCGAACACTCTTCACCATCCTTCTATAAGCGCAAGCATCACTCGAAAATTAGCTTACAGAAGCCGCATATCTCAATCTAGTAATGCAGAACTCTACGGTCCGATACTAATGGCTCACATAGTAGCAGTCATATCACGACACGTCATGCCGCAGACTATCAATACGCCAGAAAACACTGGAACATACATTTCTAGTCCGATCGGCTCCCCCTCATCTAGAAAAGCCTATTAAAACCCAGATTAAGTGTTTGGTTCTTGACTCCTAATTACTACAGTATTGCAGTGATCCCTTAAATCACTACAAAATTGATTCACTTTTTCCATTGTCAGGGTAATGGGTCTGTAAGTTTAGTGCCTTTAATTGACGAAAAGATTACTTGTGATCAGCACTCACATATTTGCTTCAGTGAAAGATTATTAGAATATTACGACACCTCCTTATATTAATATTCTCATGAATAATTTTCCATTTTAGTTTATTTCACCAGACTATGTGCTGTCCTTATACAAACATTAAATTTTAGGAAATTAATTTTTTCGATTGTACCTTGTGTTGTTTGGCGTGTTGAAATATTTATTCAAATAATTCCAAATCGACTAATATTTTTCAGATATTATATATATTATTAATTATAATATAAACATATACGATATATATATATATATAATATATATAATATATATAATATATATAAATATATATATAATATTATATATACTATATATTATATAATATATAATTATATATATAATATATAATATATATATATAATATATAATATATATATATTAATATAAATATATATATATTATATATAATATATATATTATTATATATATATAATAATATTATAATTATATATTATATATATAATATTACCAATTAGTTGGTTCGATAATCAATTTTTAGTACTGCTAATCATAAAATAGTTGGCTGTATGAGCAGATACGAAAATTTTTGAAACCATTTAAAAAGTTTGAAAATTCTCCATTATTATTATTATATATTATTTATTATTATTATAATTACTATTTGATCTATTGATTATTATTATATTTATTAATAATGTTATTATAATTTAATTCATAATATCAGTATCCTAAGATTATTATTTTCCAATTATATTTTGTGTAAAAATCGAATCTATTGGTAAAAAAAAACTTAGAATTTCTTTACATTTTCATTTACCACGAATATCCTCTCTTTAAAAATAAATGTATTAGTGATTCGTTATTCTATCGAATTAAATCGAGATAATTTATTTACTAGTTTTCTTTTTTTTTTTTTTAGAGTTTTTAAATATTGGGTTTTATTTACTTTTTCACGAATCGTGTGTCGAACTTCATTATCAATACCTTTTTTTTTTTTTTTTAAAGTTGACGTTCGAAACTTTATTGGTCTGCACATTTACTCACCCAACGGATAAACAATCGAAAAAACAAATAATATTCATAACTTTAACATATAAAAAGGGTGTATTGTTCTTTTTTATTCTTTCAAAACAAGAAAAAAAAATAGAAAAAAAGAATCTTTTTATTTACCCGTCCCGCGACGGTCCGGGGCACAGGTGTTAGAATTAATTAATTTGTCCAATAGAGATCGTGTGTACTTTGTGTACAAAATTGGCTTAGCAGCATATACATTTTTGTTTATTACAACACTGATACAAAATCTAACTGGGGTATTCTTTATATATTATATACTATTAGTTATACACACTAATTACAATATATAAATATAGTAATAAATATATATATATATATATTATATATATATATATATATATATATATAAATATATTATATATATAATTATATATATATTATATAATATATATATAATATATATATATTAAATATATATATATATATTTAATATTTATTATAATATTCAGACCAACATAGTGGGAAAGAGATAAATTATATAGGTAATAATATATGATATATATTATATATATAATAATATATACAATTTACTATCTATATTATTATGTAACTATATATAATATAAATATATATAATATTATATATAAATATACAGTCATGCGTAAATTGATTCTTGCTACTCTTTCATATTATACTTGGGTGAGTGTTTTAAGTTAGTGCGTGATTTATTTATTATTCGGGGCTTCCACCTCTTTCTAAATAATATTTTAAAACATCCTACTTCCTTTAGTCCTAACGGCGTGTAATTGTCTGGCAATTATTCAACTCATCATTGATCCATTAAAACTTGACCTGACTTACCTCCAAAAGGAGGATTTGTGCATGACAACGATCGTATTTCTTCTAGTTTATCTGATCTTGGAGTTTTGCTGGCTTTCCGGTTTTCTTCTCCTACAACGTTATGTTTTGCTTAATGTTCAATGTTTAAAAACCGCTTAAACTTACATTGTTAGATGATCTCTAGAATCGAGACTCTCCAGATCACTTTCACGGCTTCTCAAAGTCAATATTAATAACGGATTTATCCAGAAAATTGTTACTGTTATTTCGTTAGAGTAATTAATTGACATCTATAAGACTGGTTGAAACTATATATAAATAATAAATTACCAATATTTTCCCGAAATACTCCCGTTTAGAAGAAAATTACGTTTTACTGCTAATTTTGTACTGTCATTTCCCAGAGTTAACAATGTGTTTCTGAATATTTAATATTTACGTATATTTGTTTGAAATTCGCATCTACATATTCAAACGTTTATGCTACCAAATTCGTTACAGATTCTTGTTCACAGCCGCGAGATAATTAATCGTTCTTTAAATAATTCGTTTCCTTCATCTCAACCTAATAGTAATTTTTCTTATTCACAACCGAGTACGTCTGTTCGCAAGAATACTGTTGATCTCCGACCTCCTACAAACCCCGTAAATGCTGTTCATACTGCGAAAGTATTCTGTACGAATTGTGAACTACATGAACATAGTACAAACTCGTGCGTATTTCCTTCGCTTTGCAGCCATTGTCGGCAATATCATCGAAACTTGGTATGGTGAGATCTTCTATCAACACTCTCAGCTTTCTGAAAATTTCCAACGTAGGTTATCAAATTCGTTAATTTCTCAGAGAAGATGTGTTTGATTCTGTGCTGAAAGAGAAGAAAAAATCATCATGGAACGCCCTTTTCAAGTTTGAGGAATTATTTAAAGAACGATTAATTATCTCGCGGCTGTGAACAAGAATCTGTAACGAATTTGGTAGCATAAACGTTTGAATATGTAGATGCCGATTCCACATTCTTTGCGGATAAAGAAGCCAACTTACCGTTTATCGAGATGGTTTAGGTTCTTCTTTAAAAATACCACCTGAATCTAGATGTTGTATGAAATAAACAATTCTGTTTTTAAAAATTTCGGTTATGTTTTAACTCAGAACTGAAAGATTATTAGAACATTTGAAATAAAGAGACAACCATATTACGTGTCAGCCGGTGAAAAATCTTTACGTTATATAAGTAAAGGGATTTATTAATACTGAAGAAATTCGACCGATGAGATGACCGTTTCCACTTATTGTAGTATGCTGTACTCCAGTCCTGCGTAAATGTAGGAACCGGTGGATTTCGAATGAAAACCAGTGTATGTATTGTGAAGTATGCAACCCACGGGAGGAAGGATACTTGTACAATATTTTGCGAAATTTGTTTGCACAATTTGATTGCAAGACTTCCTTGACAGGCTCCTTGTCATCTCCCTCTAGATTGACTTCATTCGGTGTCTCTTATCATTCTAGGTTGTTGGGAGGAAGAAAGACCATTCAGCGTGCTAGTGTTGTTATTAAACTCCGGGAGTAACGCGCGCCCACCGCACTCGCAGAATGCAGAAATGCCAACTGTGTCTGGCTTGCAAGACTGTATGTCTAAAATTATCGTCATTTATATATTCTAATGTGAGAATCCGTAATGTTTCTCGTTATGCAGATAATATTGATATATATATATATATATATATGTCGACTTCAAATAAATATTTAATTATAATATAATATATATTGTTATATATATAATATATGATATATAATATATATATATATATATATATTATATAATATATATATATAATATATATAATATATAACTATAATATATATATATATAATTATATATAAATATATATATATATATTATATATATAATATATATAATATATATTATAAATATATAATATATATATAGATATTACTATATATATATAATAAATATATAATATATATATTAATATATATATACTATTATATATAATATATATAATAATATAATATATATATATATATATATATTACATAAAAATCAATATATAATATATAAATATATATATATTTTAAATAATATATATATAATATATATAATATATATAATATATATATATATATTATATAATATATATTATAATATTAGAGTTATTTTTCCCCAATTTTGTTTGAGGATGAACCAATTTAAAAGCAGCAGGAAAAGAAATTAAAGAACCAAAACAAGGGACGGGACTGCAAGAGAAGATAGACACGGAGAAGAAAATTCCAATATGAGAGATTGCAAAATTAGGTTAGAGGTATTCTAAAATGTACAGGTTTTGTATTAAAAATGTCTCAGGAGAGAAAAGAAGAAAGTTATATTATATACTATATATATTAGCTATAAGTAAACACAGCTACCCATAAACCGTTACATGATAATTCTCGTCGATATTATCGTATGACTAATAGTTTGGCTAGATTTATAGCAGTTAGGGATAGACTGTTAAAAAATAAAAGAATTATATAAAAATTAAATAATGCAAGAAATTATTACCGCGTTAAAAAAAAAGTTTAAAATTGAAAAATTAAAATCCAAAATTCTTTTCATAATCAATACAAATAATAATTATATTAACCGTTGAATATAATTAGGTCACCCCTAGGAAACAAAAATTTTCATTTCGTGTGTATAGCTACCTTTATATATGAATAATTAGATTGGTTTATAATATACTGCATATTTAGAGAGGAGCTGGCTGCTAGTACCTTTACTCTAGACAATGGAGCTGCTCTCGTCTCTGTCTAAGTCGCTCTTCAGGGTCTGACTCTCACAAATTCTTTTCTCTACTCTTCTCTCTCTCCTTTTCTTTCAGCTCTCGTACTTTACTTCTTCTCTCAGTTAAAGAAACACACAATTGTGCATCAATTTAAAGCACTCTTCTACTCGTCTCTGCTGACGTCATTATGCATCCTCACAATACACTGAAATCATCTCTCCTCTGTCTCTCTGCTTTTCTCTGCTCTCTCTTCTTTGTGCTCTCCTCTCTTCTCTCCATCTCTCGATCATGCTACTGCATCTCTCTCTTCTTCTTGCGCTGCAATTCTTCATTTCACTTGTCTCTACTCACCCGATGTGTCACGGTACTAAACGCATTGTAAAGTTATTAGAGGAGAGAGATATATTACCTATCGCATGACAGTATACATCTGATTAGAGCACAGGTGGCTTTCACTACTATCATTCCTTATAACTGGAGCTTAAACTTTCTCCGGGTGTCTGTCGTGTGTCCTGTGTTGATTGAAATCCTGGATGTTAATTACTCTTGAGGCCAGCCGCTCGGCTGTCAGAGCAGATTACTTTCAGTAGTTAATATTTACCATTATTAGTTATAGCAAGAAGCTCGCACTCTCACAAGTAGGGTTACTCTTTTGTATTTTCGGGCTACGTACTTACGAAGTTTTCGTGAAGGCCTCACATCTAAGAAAATTGATACGGTTATGATAGATGCTTGTCAGAAAACACGAGACGTGTCGAGAAAAAGAAGACCTACTTGCTGGAAGGAGTGTGTTTGTAACTCACTTTTAGGATTGGGCTTCGACGGTTTCGGATCCCCATTTTGCGCGCAGAGAGGAGAATGGTTTTCTAGATGGGGATCTTAGTTTTATGTTAAGCGTGCATTCTTTCTTAACCGCTTTAAGAATCTCATAAGATAGTAAGAATTTGCTCTAGGTCCACAACTTTAGTTAACAAGGCTGATACAGCCTCTATCCCTGTCGGAAAGTTGTTAATAGATTGATATATAATACATATCAGCTATAATATATATATATTATATATATATAGTATATATAATTAGTTATATTATTAAACAATTCAATTACTCTATATATAATATGTTATATATTATATATTAGTAAATTAATTATTTATATTTCATAACTTTCTATACGAATTACTATATATTTTATACTAAGTATAATATATTATATAATATATATATATATTATATATTATTATATACTAATTACTATATTTATTATGTCATGATGATAGATAATATTAATCGATTCTATTATATATTACTATATACTATTATATATATAAATTAATATTATATATTAGTGATGCTGCAGAGTCATTTATTGTTCGCTCTCAACCAGCTTAGGACATTAATGCGGATGTTGCAGATGCGATGTTTGATTTTAAATCCTGCGAATGCGGATGGATGCGGATGTCGGATAGTAATATGCGGATATGCGGAATATATGGCGATGGTTTGATATATATAATAATATTATATTATTATACCATATTTTTATTATATTTATGAAACAATATTATTATATATATATATATTAAGTTATATATATATTTGATATTAGATATATAATAATATATATATTTATATATAGATTATATATAAGTAATATTTATTAAAGTTATATTATTAAATATTATATATACATATATTATATATTATATATATATGTATAGTTAGCCATTTTGACTCTTAAAGCAAATTTAATGAAAATAAGGCATAAACTAATAACTATTTATTCATTCATTTATAATAAGAAACAAATATATATATATATATTATATATTGATATATTATTAATCCAATAAGCTTTTTTAACTCACAAATTTTATATTATACATATATTACGTATGGCACAGAATAGGTTAGATTTTTTATAAGGTAATACAGATTACATTTGGTTGCAATTTCCGTTAGTATATGGATCACGTAGTGGTGAAAACTTTTATATATATATATTATAATATATATTATCTGATAACTCACTGATATATTATTAATAATTCATATTCATTTCTATATATTATATATATTATGTACATTTGAATATATAGGTCACGTTATGAATATATCTGAGAATAATAGAATATATATATAGTTTACTTATAAAAATAACTATACTCAGTATGAATCTCATGCTATACTAAAGATCACATACTCTATGACTCTCTATATGCTATACTTATAACAGTATTATATTATTAGATTTTATTAATATACTGTACGATCTCTTGGCATAGTATCTATATAATTTACCATAATTGCATATATATTGTATATACTATGCTATATGCGTATGTAGTACTATATCGAGCGGTTTTACCCCTACAGTATATTCTTTCGAATGTTATCACTACTATTAAATATTTTATTAAGGAAATTTTCCAAGTCAGCAGGCGAAATGACTTGGATTTTACATTAATCCAAGGGGCAATGGATTTCCACTCAAATGCACCCCAAAGCAATTTCTCTCCACCTCTTTTCCCTCGTTCTACTTAAAACTGACGGAGTGATAAGGAGATTTATCAATTTTAAAAAATATCCGTTTTTATTACTATGCACTTTATATTACTTGTTTTCCATGATCTTCCGATGTATTGTAAATTCAGAATAGTATAGATAATAGATATGTGTGACATGTATGGAAACCAATCTATTATGATCAAATGTATAGAAGCTCACTGGATGCACTCATAGACTCTAAGACTCTAACTCACGGAGAACCTCTGCGTTCAAACTCTATATTTAAAGATATGTGAGGACAGACTAAGTATTTTCCTTGGCTAAAGTTTCTCGAAACGCAGTGTATGCTCACAAACTTTAGTATCTTAAACTTATTTCTGGTGTCCACAACGTGATTAGGGTCTTATCATCCATTGAAATCTAATCGTTTTTCTTGGTGATAGTCTTCAATCATGCACTGCATAATTTTGGTACGATGCGCTTGTTTCTTCATCGCACTGTCTGCGTGGACAGTAGAAAATTCCAGTGAGATGTATTGAGTTTACTTAGAGGTACACGATAGTCTGATTATTTCAGATCTCTTTTTTTTCTTTTAATGGGTAAGGTGACGAAGCAGTCTTATATTTTCTATTGCCATTCTATTCAGATTGCAAGTGGTGCGAACTGGCCAACACAAAGATGAGCACACGATTAATGTATACATTTAGTCTAATATACAGATAACAACTAAAAAAAAGAACTTGTCATTGTATAACTGTGGATCCTAACACAAGTACACTAGATGACCTAATGTTGAACAAATGGTCATTAGATTTTTCACAGAACCAAAGTGGCTGATTCTCTCTCACTAAGTCTTCTAAGCGCTTTTTAATTACATCTTCATTCTTTTTAAACAGTCATTCATTTTTCATTTAAAGAATCATTCAAAATGACTTCTCTTAGCGTTGAGATTCAATTTTGGTATTGCATTCTGGAATTTGGTCTATAGTAGATGTGAGCACGCTGAATAGTTTTTTTGTTGTTAGCTGGGGTAGTTTCTTCAAAAAATGTACTGCTTTTCAAGTGAGACTATATTAGCACACTCTAGGGTCAATAAGGTACGACTCAAAGAGTTTTACTGTAGATTGTATGAAATTAGACTTTCAGATTATGTAATTTTATTTATCTCAAATGCAAATTGAAAGAAAGAATTATTTTGTTACATCTCATGTGTAAATCCTGAAATGCTCTGAAAAAAATATAAAACATTTAGATTCATGTACGTTACAGAGAGTCTAAAAAAGAAGTATCTTTGAGAGCAGCTAATCAGACTTATTCGCACATCTATTAAAGAATAAAAGTTTTACTATTATCCAGCGACGTGGAATGTTCTTTAGATAACTCAATGTAAAATTTATAGATTATTGCTAGTAATATAAATTAAGTCAAAGTATCTTTTTTTTTGTGTAGATAGTATCAAAATATCTTTTATTTTCATTCTATTTATCAGATTTCTACTTTAAAGTATTTTATTATTTATATATAATAAATTCGAGTTGTCAAATCTTCGATCAAATAATAACATCTCGACAGGGCAGTATTATATAGCGCAGGATACGTGAGATGCGGGATGCGTAGATATTACTTTATTATTAAATAATATTTGACTCAGTGAGATGCTCCGCGGGTAGTAATGCGAATACGCTCGGTAATAATTGAGTACCTATGCTAATTACATAATATATATAATATATTTAGTATATATATATATATAATATTATAATATTTTGATATAATATTATATATAGTTTATTAATATAGTATTAATAGTATATATTATATATTAATTATATATTTATATATATATATATTAATATATATTAATTAATCTATATATATATTGAATATTAATAGTGTATGAATATTGGTTGGTAAAAATTCTCAATAAATTGATCCATGTCACTTTAAGGGTGAAAACATTTTCATTTGTAATTGTTAGATTCCGGTTTAGACCATAGGAATTGTTGGATATGCTAAGTATTTCTTTGTTCTCATTTGCAAAGCGTTTTTACTTTCGTAATTTGTTGTTATTGTTATTATTATTTCATTTATTTAATATTTATTATTTGCTTTTGTGCTGATGGGTTCTCCCGAACCTGATAGATTACATGACCATACTCGGAGGAATTTATGATTTATTTGATCATCGTATATTTTATTTCAATAATTCAAATAAAAATTTAAAAAATAGCTCTCTGAAAATTTTAACTGGCTAATTTAGGGTAATTATGTAACTAATGTGAGAAAGTATTACGCAACTATTGTATTAAAACTAGCCTATAAACTTTTAATTTACAAAAATGGTGTAAAAAAATTCTTTGAAGTTTCATTTTTAGCGATTAGCATACATTTTAAACGTATATGTTCAATAAAAAATTGAAAAATAAAGTGGGGTTAAGATCTTGTAAACAATCCCTGGGGTTAGAACTTGTTGAGTAAAGACTGAGGTTAGAGTCTTCTTTGGGCCCTTGATTAGAACTCTATGAATATAAAAGATGACTATATTCACTGGTGATAACACAATAAAAATTTAAATTATAATAGATAAAAAATAAATACTGTATAAATAAAAAATAATATAAATAAGATAATAAATAATGTATTAAATAAGATAACTATCAGATGTTAAATGTTATTCATGTATGCTTCATGACAGCATCACAAATAACATACTCTATTAGAAATAATCTTTGATACAAAGGCTTCTACGAATTTTGATGTTATTCAGTAATTGATTATTATTCAAATCTAAATAAGAAAAAACCATGTCATTCATTCTTTAATATAATATGATCATATCAAAGTATGCCAAAAAGAAAAATGACAATTGTTTTCAAGTTATTGTATACCAACTCTCATAATGGTAGGCCTATATCCTTTTAAGCCTGTAGTGGGGTTGATAGGATCAATAAACAAATGTCCTCAATACAGCCATGATTTATTATAAATATGTAATATCCTGAACAAATCTTTTATAATACCTAAATAAATATTCATTAATGCCCGGGGGAGAAAAGTTTTTAAGTTGACAATCATTTATTTATACAATGGTTATGGCCTGGCATTAGCACCACCTACCTCTACAACGAAATTTGAACCAATTCAGAGATGATTGGGTTTGAAATTGATATTTTAGTGTATGATCTCACATGGAATGCATCAGTGACTGAAACTCTTTTGTCACTGATAATTAAAATTTAGCTGTGTAAAATTTAAATAACTCCTGTTATCTAAAATTATTAAAGGCTATTCTCATCCTCCTTGTAAATATTGAAAATAAACATCTGCATCCAAAATTACTGAAAACTGATGTGTATAATTTTAGACCTATAATTTTAGAACAATATTCGAGATACATTCAACTGACATGTGGTCCATTTGGCTGATAAGCTGTTGTTGCTGATCAAAATTCATTACCTACTTACAGTAAAAAATTATTCACATTTGCTTTCAATGAAATAGAGTATCATCTAATAGTTTCGTCTCTTGTTATAAATTTTTCATTTTTGAATTGCAGTATCTTAAATCTGATTTTAATTTTTCCTATTAATTGATAGATTAAACAATGTCTTAGCCATGTATTTTTACTAGTGATTCATAAATATTTCTCATTGCTCTCAATTTTTGCAAATGCCTAATAAAGACTTGAAACTCTTTAATGGCCTATATAGAAGAAGAGTATGCGCCAAGCATACAAGCGATGTTAAAGTAAAATGGACAAACTGATAAAATTCAAATTAAAAAAGAATAAAATTTAAAAAGCAATTTCACTGTTTGGAAATCTAAGCTGCTCTTAGCAATTTCTAGTCTAGCTTAAACACTATTTTAGACATAGGTAAAGGATCCCTCTTCAACATTTATAAATAAATATCCTTAAAATTATGAAATAATTTATTATAGGCCTAATAATTCTTTTTGTTATAGGTTTTCTTCTTTTTCTTTATCTTCCTTTGTTTTCCAAAGTGGGGGTTTTAGGGGATGGACAATTAGCACGAAAAATTGGATATAGTCAATGAAAGGCAACGTAAAGTCAAAAGGAAAAAGACCCCCCGCCCCCCTCCTACCATCCCCATCCACCTTACAGTGAAACCGGTCAGCAGTACCGAAAAAAAATCACCCTAAGGCTGTCGCCAAGATCCTGTAACGAAATCCATTGGTTCTCATCAATCGTGGGTCATCCCCTAGCCAGGCCGACAAACCATACACCCTTACAAAACCCCACCATTCACGCTATTATGTCACCGTTCTCTAACCTCTGCCAGAACTCACTGTCCTTTCAGACAATCCATTAGCGACCTTAATTCCTTTTCTTTTCTCTCCAGCCCCCAGTCGTCCCAGCCACTCGTCACAGAGTTCATTAACAAGTGGATTATCATCCATCCTTGCAGTATGACCAAACATATCTGTTGCTCGTCTTGTTTATCGTCTCTCATATATATGCCATATCGCTCAGCACCACATAACTCCCTAATGCGCTCATCCTCATTTTATAATTCTTTTCACAGCCTAACATCCCATAAATCCATTGAACATTTGACCTTCTATTATACCGTTTACTCTTCATAACCAGATTTTGCATTAACATTACATATTTAATCAACATACCCCTCAGCAAAACCCCAGACATCAACTTAGTTCCTTACCCACTCTTCATCACCAGCTCCGCATCATAACATATATCCTAAATAATAATCCACCATACTAGTTCCAATCCTCACATCCAACATGACCTCACCAGCAGGACGGTTGATCCACTCACTAGCCCATAACCTTACTATCTAAACTTTAACTTTCAACCCCTCCTTTTACATACCCTGGCCAAACCCCTCTACCACTTCTCTTAAACTCTCTCAGAATCACCACACAAAACCAATTCATATGGGCATACAACTAAACAGGCACCTTTCACCTCTGATCCACGCTCCTCCCCCATCAATCTACAAACTTCTCTACTCAATTTTTCAGTCACCCCCATCCATAACAACATAACAAGGGAGAGACATACATATCCCTGCACTCACCCCACTTTAAACTGATTAAACCATCGCTTTGAAACCATTTCTACACAAGCTTCAACTTTGTGTTATTTACGCATGCAAGAAGCATACCACGCAACCACCATTAGTTTCCACTAACAACTGCACAAACTTCCATATAATCCTCGTCCATAGGCTAGTGCAGTCCATAAAAACCAAACACGACCACCAAGTTTAATCTTTCTCATTATTCTGCTTTATATTTATTATTTGTTTCAATGTGAAAGATTTGATTAACACATTCTCCCCTATCTCTAATGAACCTTGTCTTTGCCACAGTCAATTCCCATCAGCCCACTAACGCCCAATGCACCTCTTTACAACAGACTGAAATTACTAGCATATACGTTCATCATAACACTCCATTTAAACTAAATTCCCTGCTTAGTACCTAAAGCGTTCCCCCATACCCACATTACAAATTAAAAATAAGAAGGTACTATTATGCTATCCGCCCAATCCTTTGGAAACGTATACTCTCCGGAAGAAGACTTTTTATGTAACTCCATATCCAACCGTATCACAATCGGCCTCCATTTTTACATTGTATAAATCTTCAAATCCTGCAATTATATATCATTCTTCAAACTTCTCACTTCTATATACCGCCTTGCCTATTAAGTTACCTTATCCCCAGAAACTTCTATGCTGCATTACCACACACATCTCACCTCATCTTACTGCTGTTAAGTAGATCTTTTGTGAAAAGTGTTCTCTACAACGTTCCTCAACACCATGTTGATCAGGTCACGAAAGAATCCCTTCACTATACTACTGAACGAAAACGTCTTGCACCCAACACTCTCTTCTTAAACTTTACTACGTTCCCTTCCGTCCAGAAGAGCTGTCTTTCCATTGTAAGTTATTATCTCATTTTTAATTATGTATTATATTTATTTATTATTTTTTATTACCAATAACATGGCTGGCTCGAGGCTAGGTCAACTTGTCCAATATATTTTGGCGGGGCGACCGACAAGCGGGACTACTCTGTAAATCATTATTTTTCATTACTAGAGCACTATTCTAAGATTTTGGTCCCCTGAAATATGGAAAGACAGTATTAAATTTAAACTTGACGGCGTGATGATTGGTTTTAAAATTGCACAGTCAGGTGAAAAGTTTAAGATTATTTTAATTTGTGTTTTATTAAAGTTGATTGCACAATGTTTTTTTCCACTCATGTTCTACTATAGAAGCAGCATGAATTTCAGGGCAACTTCAAAAGCTTGATACATTTATAGTAGGAAGATCGTCATATGTCTTGATGCTGAAATACTCAATGACAAAAGAAAAGAATATGTCAGTATGTTGGTAGATTCCATTTAGCCCACAAATGCAGTACACAACTTCTCGAGAAATGAAAAAATTTTCAGTCCTTTTGTATTCCTCGTCATTAGAAATATTACGCAGCCTCAAGGATGATGGTTATGTTCCAAGATATTTATTTTATCATTGATTTAATATATTATATTTTTATTAATTATTATTATGATTTATTAATATTATAATTATTATTTATATAATTATCAACTGGGTAACTGCAGACTTAGATAAAAGAAATATTCCTTGATACAGAACGGAGGCGGGGAGATAGGTGCCAATGATGGATCCTTGAGTTGTGTTAAATTAAAGCGTTTATGGAGGTTGATATTCGAGGTCGGGAGAGCAGTAATAGTACCCGTATAAGGGTAAGGGAGATTAAGTGGAACCTGATGAAAGTACTGGGGAATTACTTTACTTGTGACTGATAGTAGGGAGAAATATATGCTTGGTTTAGTTGTTCAAGAGTGCGTCGAGGTGACGAAGGACTCATTTGTGTAGAGCAACCAAAGGTGCGTTTAGCGTTTAGGTGTGTGGTACAGTGTGTGTGATCAAAATCTTACTCATTGATACAAATTGATTGAGGAGGTAAATGTAATGGGAGATCAGACGAATAAATTGTATTCTAGGTTTTTTGCGATTGCCGGACGGGGGTCGGAGCTTGCCAAGGTCTTTATCAGGGATCGGAATCTCTATGGCAGAGCGCGCGAATTCCGTCATTGGTGCTGTTCACTGCACTCTACTGTCTCTTCGCCGCGCGGCCTCTCTTCGTCGACTTCATTCGTTGCAATGGCGTGTGTCTCATGCGGCGGTACGTGTGCATCGTCCTCTGTCTTGTCTCGTGTCAGGCTTCCTTGAGGACCGGAATCGTCATCAAAGCGTATTCGTGTATTGAGCGGTGATCAGTTCCAGGAGGTCTCCCGTTCATTCTGCGCAATCGCCTATTATAGACCTCAGTAATATTGTGTTCACAAAGTGATGATTTATAAAAGCGGGTAACAGGGTGTGTTATGTCTCTTGGTATTCAATGAGTATATGGGATTGGTTATGGGAAAGAGTAGAGGTGGGGGTGGCAGAAAGGTATCTTAGGAAATTCGATGGAGAATATGGAGAATGGGTGGAGTGGTACCCATAACCTAATATATGCAGAAAAATTTTTTTGTGTTGCAGGTGACATTAATATTTACACCTTT
The DNA here is from genome assembly GCA_015478945.1 of Trachelipus rathkii. NCBI lineage: Eukaryota > Metazoa > Arthropoda > Malacostraca > Isopoda > Trachelipodidae > Trachelipus > Trachelipus rathkii. The sequence continues at coordinate 13,420 of JABUQX010091461.1, read as the reverse complement.
GAAATTTGCAGGATGTGTTAAAAGGAAGGCGCGCGGGGGTGGGTTTTGAAAGTAAGCGAAGATTAAGAAGTAAGGTAAGGTGGAGTGAGATAGCCTCAGTGTTTTTTGTTAGATGAGTGTGAGCAGCTGGACAATGTGCTGAGTTAATATTAGGGGGGATGGATTGAAGAAGGGATACGGTATTTGATGCGGAGAAGAAGTTAAATAAAGAGTTCCGACAGAGAAGGAAACGAGTGATGTAGTAGGAAGTTGGATGGGCAGGAATATGAAGCTTGTGCCTAGTAAGATGTATTGATAAATAGTATCGTTGTGGAATGTTAAAAGGAACAGCGGGAGGTGCAACGGGTCTTCATTGAGGGTAATGTTGGTACCGTTTATTGTAGAAGTAGTGATTGAGACATGGTCTGGAATAAGAAGTGATAGATCATTAAAGGTTAAGTGATTTCCGATTCGAGTTAGAGATGGACCACCAATTCTAGGGCGTGCAGGTTAGAAGACATGAAAAACATGAGAGAATGAACGTATTAGAGAGATAAGAATTTGAGTATATGTGGTGGAAAGGATATTGGCGAAGAGCGAAGGACAGGAGAAAGTTATGTTTGGATGTGGTTATGGGAAAGATGAATGATAGTCAGTGTGTTAAGCGGGATATATAGTGTTGAGTGTATTGGGAACCGACCGGCTGGGAGACCGAAAAAAGTGGAGTTGAGTCTAAGATAGGATGTGTGCCGGAGAGAAAATGTGAGTAACGCTCTGTTTGCCAATCCAGATAGGATGTCAGCGCCGCAGAGCGCAGGGGAAGAAAAGTGGCCGCCATCCCCGATGATAGAGAGAGGAATGGCGGGGTTAGGTTTGTAAGGGGATGGTTGGGCCACCTGGGCAGGGATAATCCCGACACTTGACGATTTCCATACGGTAGATGACCGTCTCGTCCCGCTAAGCTCAGAGGTGGAATTTTTTAATTGCGGATGAGTACTTCTTACAATTAATTACAATACCGCATAGCGGTAAGGCTGTGCTTTCTTTCGACTTTTGTCATATTCTTTTTCACTGCTTGCTTTTCCGACATGCTTGTCAGCACGCTTACTTCCAGTTCTTGGAACTAAAGAACATGAAGAAAGAAAGGAAAGAGAAAGAATTATTCATATTATTTTATTCATGATAGCTGATGGTTTATATCCTAGATTATTTATTAGTATTAGTATTATTATATTTATTATATCTATTATATTTATTATTATTATATTATATTCATTATATTATTTTCCCGGAGTTATTAGAATATTGATGTTTAGGTTCCTTGTAAAGGTGAGAAAGAATTTCTGAGACGTTCCTTGCACCTTTTTTGTTTCATCATAGTAAACTTACTTGTAGAAAACAATTCCTTGGAGCCAATCAGTTAAGTCTGTACTATTAGACCAGATCTATATTATAATGTGTGACGTCGTCTCATAGATATGAAACGATTGATCATGATTTCCCAAAGAATTACAAGAAAAAATCTGAAGCGATACACTAGTATCTTGAGTTGTATTTTGTATGTCTATCGCTGTATCATTCCATCCCTTTATCTCCCGCTCCGTAGAGTCCTCGTCTCAGTATCATCTTAGCATCTGGTCTCCTCTAGTTTTCCACTCTCTATGGACTCACCATGCCGATCAGCGTATTTCAACCTAGAATCTCTGTCACAGAATGCGCGCAGAACTCAACTCATTCAGTCACATTCTGACCAAGGACAATCGGTGAAGAACCTGCCATCACTGGCCAAGGTGTTATTAGCTATAATTCTTCTCAAAATCAGAGCAACAAGCTTGACATCGTACTGTGCTACGCTTAGATTGTTAAATTTCTGATATTCTAAATTACAGCAATGAATATCTGTAGAATAATTACATTTCACAACCAGTATAATCATAGACACATTATTTGTTGCAAATGTGTAATTGAAATGCTTGATAACACTGGATCTAAATCTAATGAAAATGGACAAAGTTAAAAGAATAAGAGATTCTACCTTAAAATTATTTAATGACTGGAAATATGTAGAATATTATATAAAGTAGTCTTTGGATTAATCCGGAGTTTGGAAAGGTCACTTGGAAAATAATCAAAGGCTCGAACATTGGATGCAGATATTTTTTGGTATTAGTGGGAATCTTATAATAACTTAATAATAGTACAAAAAATCTGTCCTAATGATGAAAATAGTTCATGCCCTAATGCCTGCAGCAGATGACTACATTATTTCGATGAACAGATTAATAAGCTTCCTCCATTACTGACGCCACTTGCGAATTTATAAAAAACCAGATTTCTCATATCTAATTTTTATGGGAAAGAAAAGAGGCTGGTTCTATTTTTTGTCTGATATGATTACTTAGCAAATGGTGGCTCACATCTAATGTACTCATCATTCAACTCTACTCTTTATGCCTTAAAACTTAATGCTTTTCCTACAAGTGTTGGAACAGCGTTGCAGTTTTCAGCCAAATCCGGTACCACAGTGTAGGCGCACGTGATCCTGCTATAACTGATCATCCTATTAGCTCTCACTTGTATCCTATCTAAAAATCTTTTATTTTCGCAAAAAGATTATTCATCTGAAAGCAGAGAATGCGCATCCCTTTCTGGATTCACCAGTAAGGGCTTCGCACGCTCGCGAGCATCAATGCGTGACATAGTTTCCGGTTATCTCATTTGATTTTATGTCTTTTGCCTCTTAGGAAAACTATGGAGAGAGCTCTTTGGGTGTGGCACTGGACAATATCAATCTTTTGCACGTGTCTTGATGCTCGTCAGTTTCACTACTTCTTCTTAAAGCCCTTTTCGCTCATGCCGCGCTTCGTGTTGGGTTTAGCCTCCGCATTCCCTCTTCGGCTACTCTTGTTATCAGTTCTTCCCGGCTCAGATTGCGTCATCCAAAAGCGCCCCAGCTCTTGCTGAAATGCGCTCCGAGCGCCACACACCCTCTCCGCGTCCCCGCTTGCCCGCTTCACTACTTTCTGCGTTCGCGCGCACCTGCCGGCTCCACGTTCGATCCCCTTACTCTCCTGACTTTTCGATACGCATGTTCTCGCAGCTTCTTACTCATCTCTTTATTTTCCCGCCCCTCGCCCTTCGGGCCGCGAAGATGGGGTTATGTCCAATAGACGCTGTTCTAGATCATTCCACTCCTTTCAAATCTATATTTAAAATGTATTAGAAGGGAAGTCGTATCCTCTTTGCATCTAGGAGACAAATAGCAGTTAACAATTCTACTGATCAACAGTGGGGCGAGAGAGCCGGCCGTAGACTAGGGAGGGGTGTGTCTCAATTTTGTGTGAATAGAGCACACAGGAGCCATTTAATAAGAGAATAGGCCTCCACAACACATAATAAGACGAGTCCGATGAGCAGTGGCGTAAGCTGGGTCGCTCGCACAAACTCTGAGCAGTAGGGCTGAGTGCTCTACCGCTTGCTACCGAGCGCAATTTATTCATCGGTGCTCTTGAATATTATTCATTCGGACATACGAGAGCACGTATACTCCCGCATATCTCAAGTCCAATTCAGAACATGATTATATCCTAATATTAATTATATTAAATCCAAAAATAAAATGCTAACGTCATATTATATATTCTATCTTACTTATATCGTATATATCTATAGTAAAGGATCGAAGAAAATAAATTTTTTTGAGCTTCATTCCCTTAATATAGATAATATAAATATTTGTTTAAAAAAATTCATTTATCAACTTATTTTATAAAATAAAAATTGTATTATTTATCTTACTTTTCCTTTTCTATAATAGATTTGCGTACGTAACTCTAATCAATGTGCATTCAAAGGCCATCTCTTCTTCCCGTAAGCACTTTCAAGAAGTACCTGTGAGATCCCTCGTTGCCAGCTCTTTTGGTGGTTCACTGTTCCGAGGTTTCTTCTTTTTTAGAGAGGCGAATCTTTATAGTATCTTTCATTTATACTTTTTGTTTTTCCACTCTCCAAGATAGCTTTAATTGGTATTTTTGTATGGTTGGCTTGCTGACTTCACATCCTTTCTGGATTTTATTATTTCCATGCTGGATTTATGATTATTTCAGCAGTGTGATATGAAGATTTGTTGAGAGTGAGCGGCAGAACCAACAAACTTATCAAATTAAACACCTTAATGATGATTTTTAGGGATGTGAAAAAAATTGCCCCACACTCTCTCTCTCTTCCTCTTCCTTTCGATCTTACTCCTACTTCTCTCTTTGTCTCTCTGTGCTCTCTCTCGTCTCTCTCTCTACTATACACTGCGATCCCTCACCAGTCACTCTCTCTTCCTCTCTCTAAGGCTCTTCCATCCCTCGGTGCCGTCTCTACGTTCTCTCGCTTCTTCTCGGCTCTGTATTCTCTGCTGTCTACTCTTACTCTCCCTCAAATATCACGTCTGACACTCTCTCATTTCTCCTCTCGCTCGTCTTCCACATCAACACTCGTACTCACTCATCTCTAACTCCTGCTACTTCTCTTCGATCCATCTCTCCTCTCTCTCTCTTCCTCCTCTCTCTCTCTCTCTCTCTCTTCTCTGTCTCTCTCACTACTCTCTCTCTCTCTTCTCTCATCTCTCTCTCTCTCTCTCTCTTCTCTCTCTCTCCTCTCTCTCTTCTCCTCTCTCCTCCTCTACATACTCTCTTCTCTCTCTCTCTCTTCTCTCTCTCTCTCTCTCTCTCTCATCTCTCCTCTCTCTCTTCATCCACTCTCCATCTAGCTCTCTGTCTCTACTATCCCTCTCTCTCTCTCTCTCAATCTCATCTCTCACTCTCTCTCTCGTCAAAGAAGCTTCTTCCTTCTCTCTCGTCTCTCTCTCTCTCCTCTTCTCTGCTTCTTTTACTACATCATCGCTACTCCTCCCTCTCATCTCATCTCTCTCTCTCATCTCTACTCGCTTCTCTCAGCCTCTACGATGCATCCTCGCTCTCACTACTTCTGTCAATCATATAAATACAAATCGTTATTAATAAACTTCACTCTCTGCCCTCTGTCTGTCCTCCTCAATCATCATCGTCTATCTATCTTCTCATACTCTCTCATCTGCTCTCTCTCCGCTCTCGTACTCACCTCATCATCTCACTTTTCGTTAATTTAATAACAAAACTCCTGAAAAAATAAACGTGCTTCTCTCGCTTCTCCGTAATCGTCTATATCTGCTCTCTCTCTTACCTCTTTCTCTATCCTATACTGTTGGCTCTCATGCCTACGAGTCATGACATCATGCATGACACGAACAATTCTTCTGCAGACCGAGAGTCCTGCGATCGTAGCGTACATCTGCTGATGACGATCGCATATCGAGACATCTCGTCTGCTCGTCGTACAGTCAGATCTCGCAGTGACTCTGCATCGACAGACCGAGATCTCTCTCTGCTCACGTCAGTCTCTCTCTCTCTCTCGTCTGCTCTCTCTCTCCATCTCTCTACTCTCTCTCGTCTCTCCTCTCTCTCGTCATCTCTCTCGTCCCGATCCTCGTCTCATCCTGTCGCTATCCTGTCTCTCTCTCACTCTGTCGCCTCTTCTCTCTCCTCTCTCTCTCTACTCTCTCAAGAAACCGTGCATCAGCAAAAATTTTGAATTTGAAAGTAACATAAAGTTATAAATGGAATGTTTTTCTATTATTTATTTCATTATTGTGATATAACATATATCAATATGGAAAATAAGATTTTTAAATTACATAACAGTCAAAAAGGACAGCTCTGAAATTTTTTTAGAAAAATTATTTATGACAATATTCATATATATAAAGGGGTAAAGAAGGAAGGAAAAAAATCTTTAGGAAGTAATAATCCTTTTACATCGGTACTCGTTATCAGACAAATCTTGTTAGTATCAGTAAAAAAAATCTGCAATATCCTTTGTGTAAATAATTAGAATTTTTTTGCAAAGTGATTATCGTTAGTTGATTAATTTTTAAACTAAATTTTGTTATAGATGAATCTAAAGGAATTATAATCTGCTGTATGTTTAAAGTTAATTACACAGCAAAAATCCAGATCTTCCATAGCATAAATTTTATTACTTAGCTGAGCTTCATGTAGCTACCACAGTACCACTTCTCGACTTGTTGTATTTTGTGTCCTTTTAATGTTACTGTTGATCGGAATTATGATATTAAACTAGATTTGGTAGTATAGCATGAATTCTAAGGGGACGATTATACAGTGCCTGTATGTTTAAAGTTAATTACACAGCAAAAATCCAGATCTTCCATAGCATAAATTTTATTACTTAGCTGAGCTTCATGTAGCTACCACAAGTACTCACTTCGATCGACTTGTTGATATTTTGTGTCCTTTTAATGTTACTGTTCATCGGAATTATGATATTACACCAGATATGAGAGAATTAAATTTTGGAATGTATTGCTTTAAAAGAAGTCTAATAAATGAAAACATTTACTTTTTTTGCACTAATTATCAGATATTAGGTTTCTTTAATTAAGTTTTTCTGTTATCTAGTCATATCTCTTATGCAAATCAATTAAATTTAAAGGAGATAAAAAAAACTTTAACTTAATAATATTAAAACAGCATAATATTAAGTACTACTTTCAGCACCAAATAAAATTTACTTTTTTATTTTTTGGTCTACCAAGAACATTTCTTTGTCGAAGTATTTCCAGTATATAATACACATTATTGTTTGTTTAAAGCTTAAATTTGTAATTTTATTTATTTTTAATGGAATTACTTGAAAGAAAATTATCATTCAATAGCACTTTACCAAATTCTATCAATATTTTGTTCTTTAATTAGATGACTTTTCAAATGCTGTCAGCAATTAGAAAATCATTATTTGCTAGTGCTCGGATTTTCTTGATGTCAGCAGTATGCTTGTCACCTTACAATTGGAAGGAACACAGAATTCCAGAGAGTGTTATACAGGAAAGGTAACTTATGCCAGTATTTATATATGAATATAGATATCGTATTACTAGATAATATACTAGATAGTAATAAGACTATATAGAATAGTATACTATTATATATATATAAATATATACTACTACTTTATAAATATATATAATATTGGTGATAGGCTTCGTAGATGTTAATATATAGTATATATATATATTACTGATTAATATCATATAATATAATTATATAATATATATTATGTATAGTAATATTATATAGCTATAATATAATTAGTATATATATATATATAATATATATATATATATATAATATATATATATATATATATATATATATATATAATATTATATAGATATATTATATATATGAATATATTATATATATATATAATATCATATAGTTTTATATTATATATATATCCTCTTTATCTGCATCCTTTCTTTTCCACCCAATAGACTTGGATAACGGTGGAGGGAACCGAGTATCGTCGAAAAGAAAATTCATAGAAGAAACTGACAATATAAAGCACAAGCAGCAAGAAAGCCTAGCCTATTAGTGAGAACTCGTCAACGTCAGAACAATCGGCACCCTAGAGTTTCACCGGGACTGGACGGACTGCTTCACTTATGGACATACTCGCAGATGTTAGACCGGGTCCATCACCTTTGGCCCAGGGGAACCCACAACCCAGACCCCATTACCAAACCCCCCCGATTCACTCCGGGATTATACACCTTTTCTCGACCTCCTTGCCGAACCACATTTCTCTTGGTGCTCCTTTCAGACCATTTTCTTGTACTGACTCAATCCACTTTTTCTTCGGTCCTTCAGCCGGCTGATCTCCAGCACACATCACACATATACATTCGCTAAACCAAACCGACTATCATTCATCCTTCACATGACCAAACATCTCACCATGCTTTCATTTATTCTCTCCATATTACCCTTTCTTCACACCACCACAACTCTCTAATAATTCATTTATTCATTTTTCATCAATTCTTTTCCACTCAAAAGCTTCTACAGTTCATGACTGAACACATTGAACTGTTAGTCTTATACTTCTTATTCCGAAGACCGATTAATCGCAGCTACATGACATGTATATATCAGGTTAACAAATACATACCCTCACTCACTCACTCAGGAAGGACTTGAGTCCTTTACATGTCCACCCGAAGCGATTAAGTTTGCACCCGCACCTTCTTTCCCTTTACAATCCCCAAGCGAGTTAATTTGCACCAGCCACTTCCTGCCCTAATTGCACAACTTTCCTACTACACTTCCATCACGAGCGTCCTTTTTCATCCACATAGTAGCTTGTTAAACTCTGACACTTTGGTTCACAGCTGACTACACCATCTACAAATATCTTCATCACCCGAGCCGACTGGTACCTCACTCACAACCACTGTAATCTTACTTTATTTACTTCGTCAAGCCTTTCCTTTATTTTACGACCACCCGTGCCAAAACCTCTCTACCAATCTTTCTCAAACCTTCTTCCAGATTCAGCACACAAAACAATCATCTGCTTATAATAAGTAGGCACCCTAACCTCGCCTCCATTCTTCATTCATTCTAACACCATTTCCTGCCCCCCCACTCTCTAATTATTAGTCATTAACCCCATCGTCCACTATACAATAGTATATATTTGCTTATAGTATAGCTATATATAATAGGTATAGTATAGGGATATACTAATGATATTATATAGTTATAACTATATAAGTATAAATAGTATATAGTATATATAGTATATATAAATATTACGGTATTATACTTAACGTATATAAATTTTATAGTTATAATATTAGATATAATATAATTATATATATATAATATATAGATAATATATATACTATATATATATATAAACTTTAATTAAATATACTATATTAGTAATATAAAATAAGTTATAATAATTATACTATATATATATTAATATATTTTTATTAATATAAATATTATTTATTCTTTATTATAATTTATTATTTATTAGTATTATTATTAATATATTATTATTATTGTAATTTATTATTATTTAATTATGTATCTGATATTTATATATTTATTGCCCCTGGGTGCTCCTCTTATTTGGAGAGTCCAAGTTCTTTTCCAGAAACCCTGCAACTCCACCGGTGGGAGCCACCAGGATCCCTCAAGGAGGTATCTGATGAGTGCGTGTAATTCTGTATGGGAATGTTTGAGGTGAGGGCGATTCAGCAGGAGGTAGCTTGTAGTTGCAGACTCTGCTTAGGCATTTTTTTGCAGAGAGGGATGGAATTCTTTGATGTCTTTACTCCCGTATCTCAGCCGGGTAGAGGAGCGAGGATGTTTGGCGCTTTCCGGGGAGTTGCCCTTTTGTAGGGGGAGTATTCTCGTGAGAAGTGCTGGTTAATGAGGTGCAGAGAAATTTTAGGTATCTTGTATTGCAAAGTGTAATGATTATAGTTGTTAGAGGAGTGTTGTTCTGGGGAGGGGGATGGTCTAAAGGTTCACCATTGAATAGATGCGATAGCAGAAGAGGAGGGGATTTTAACAGTCTGTATTAGAGTTTTCAGGGTGAGAGGGGATCGACGGTTCTTGGCGTAAAATTGAGGTTCTATTCATGTCAAGAAAGTCTATGAACGAATTGTAGATTTTGCGTTTCTTCATGCTAGGTGTTGTAGGATAGGAGTGTTTTTAGGTACCTGTGTATTGTACCAGGGCTTGTTTTGTCTTTTTTGCAGTTAATGCACATTAGTTAGTACAAGGTAGTGGGTGTATGGACAGTGATCCGATAGCTTGATTCGATGGTCTTGAGAATTGTTTTATGTTATTGATAGTGTGGTGTTTCATACTGTAGATTGTGCTTTGGGATTGGGTTCGATGAGGGAGACTTAATTTTCTTACTTGCTGTGCTATGGATTTTTTAGCAGTGTCTGGTGAGGATTTTGAGAAGTGATGTGTTAAGAAGTTATTTCCAAAGAGTATTTTGGTGTTAACAATAGGGGGATGAAGGAGTTATTTAGGGTTACTTGTGCGGTGGAATAAGCGATTGGTGTCTCGTGGTGATAGCGGTAACAGATGAGTTCGTCTGAGGCCTTCATTATGTTGAGATGTATAAACCAAGCTTCTAGTTGGTTTAGGTTACTATTAGTATGGGAGGAAGCTGCCATACGTCTAAATATCCTCATAGGTTATATCGTCTGCATAGGGTAATTTAGTATAATGTGAATTGGGACCCTTTGGGAGCTATAGCGGTAGGATACTCAGGTCTGAATATTGTTGAGCAGGAATGGGAGGAGGATGGCCACCCTGAGGGCAACTCCAGCTCTAATTACGTTTTTGATGTTATGGATGCATTGGCGAGCATATTGCGGCCTGTCCGTCCAGATATTACAAAGTTGCTATAGCATTTTCCTTGTAATTTATGGAGAGTTAGGATTTTTTTATCTGTATTTCCCTGTAATTGTGGTCGAAGGCTTTACTATATTGTTTTCTCATGGCAGAAAATATCTTGTTCTGTGGTTTGCGTTTGTTAGTGTCCCGTTTATGATCGTTTTCCTTGTTAATTGTTATTGCTGCTTGCGGTAGTAGAGATGGACAGATTCCTTTATTCACAAGTTCGTATAGCTAATATTACTGTGTACCGTAATCGCATCATTCTCTCATATTTAGTTGTGTGTGCTTCTCATAAGATACTTTCGGTCTGCCGGTTTTGCAGCTGCTAGGATTCCTTTCTCGAGGTTTTAATTGTAGTGTCTATTATCTCATCGTCTTGTATACACTGCTGGAGGATTAGTGGACCTTATCTCTGCTGCCACCAGCACCAGGTATCTCATTGTCACTCCTCTAATCAGTCGCAACACAAGTAGAAAGTCCGAAGTGTTTTATGTGTAGGCTTTTTGGACTGGGCAGTGGTGGGAATTTTTTTTTAGAGTTGTAATAAGTTTAGTTATTTCTTTTGAAGAGAATGGGGGATTAGTTTGAATTATTTTCTATTATTGCGATGTGGGTATTATGAATATATGATCCTAGTGGTTTGAACGAGCGATGTTGCCAACTGGATGATTACCGGATTCCGGTTCTTAAAGCTCATTTTGCTGCGGGTGTGGGTGTCTGGCCGAGTCTGGGGAGGCGTGTCATTATTTGCCATGTTCTTTTCTCTTAGGGTACTCGATGGCTTGCCATTAGGTTGTTGTCTTAAATTGTTTCTGTTTTCAGGAGTCGAGCATGATGGAGATCGTGGGGGTATTTAAGAAGTTTGTTTGTAGCGGTCAAGTATCTGGAGGGTATAGTATGTGATTGGTTCAATGATGTTTGCTTTGTATTTATTAAATTACATCATTTCAAATGTTAGTGAAAGGCGTGTGTGTTTTCTGAGCCTTTGGTATGTGACGATTGGAGGCTTTATGGATTACTTTGGTGAGGTTATCTATAGCTTTCTGGGGAGAGTAGGAGTTTTTGTTTGCTGGTGCAGGTAGTTTGGATTCTCGATTATGTTGGCAAGTTTTGACACTTAACCTTTCTGTATTTGTTGAAGTGAAGATTTATTTTATGGGTTTGACTATTTTGTTTGATAAGTGTTGATTAGTTGGACCGTGGTCCTGATGGGGATTAGGTCGTCTGTAATTCCATGTGGTGTTGGTAAGATGATGAGAGGACTAAAAGGGTAAATCAGGAGATGCTTGATTTGAGTTTCTTTGCGCGGATTTCGAGTTGGAAGATAGGTGTAGTTTAATGTTTACTAATCAAGTTCGTTTGAGATGTGGATTCCTCGGTTGTCAGCAAACTATATTCTCCTGTCACCACAGGTATGGGTGGGCATATAAAAATCGTGCTACCTCTTATTAATTGGTTTATTGAATAATGAGCTATGTTTGGTTTTAAATTACAATAGACGTATTATCACAACGGTATAGAACTATATATCACAGCTATATATTATAGTAATAGATCAAAATAAATACTGGGAATAATAATTATAAGGGGAGATATATTATGTGTAGTATAATATACGATATATATCATATATATAATCTATTTTTATATATAATATATATATATATATAATATATAGTTATAATATATATATACTATTTGATATTATATTATATAATAGAATATATATAATTATAATTAGTTATCATATTCTTTCTACTGCTTTTCTTTTCTGATGCAGGACTACGGCAACTTACCCCACGTCTGGAGAAAGAGGTAATACAGAACGGAGTTACAGATATCATATAAAGAATAAAAGTCTAAGATAATAAATATTTTATTATCAAATATATATATAATTATAATATATATATAAAAATATATATAAATATATAATACGGTAGATATATACATGGGCGTAGGCAGTATATACTATATCTTCACTAATATTATACAGATTATATATATAAATAATATATAATAAATATAGTATATATATACTATATATATAATATAGGTTAATGTATTTTATGGGTTTAGATATTTGCGGTTTTTTATATTATTAAAATAATTAAACAAAATAACAGCATAATAGACATAAAAATGTATAAAGAAAAAGTTGAAAAAAAATTCTAGAACCTTCTGATGAAGTTGAATCCGGGTGCATGTTTAAGCAGGAATAATAGTCTCCGTATTTATACATAAAAATGTAACTAAGTGATAACTTTAATTGGAAATTGTTCAAAAAGATGATTCACCTAAGCACTACAGTTGACGGTTAGTTATTACATTAGAACTTAGCCTTTCTTCAGTTAAGTACTGGACCAAAACACCCTGAAACTTTATGGTAGTAAAGTTTACAGCCCCTACCTGCAAACCAAAGTAGTTAAATCTTTAAGAAGTGTCTTGGAGCAAGATCAAAACTCTCTTATTACAAAGAGACTCTATTTCATATATAATGATACACCCTGGACAATAAGATAAATAGATAATGAAAATTATAGATTAAAAACACAGGTGAAAACAAACAAATAACATAAGCACCTAGCATAAGAAAAGAGTTGAAGATGCAAAGACGAGGGTTAAGCCCAACAAGACACACGAGGGCCGCAACAAGACCATAGACACAGCAACAACTAAAAAAAGACAAAAAAACACAAATACAAAGCAGCGGAATTAGAGGCACCTAGGGGGAAAAAATGAATACCTTTTTTTGCATAGGTGGAGTGACCATTATGTTTTAAGGCCCGTGTCAGGGGGTTTGCAGAGTAATAAACGGTGGATGGAAAGTTGGACGGCCTAACCAGCGACACTGGAGAAAGGCCAGCAAAAGAACATTTATTTTGGGGAGAGTAGATAGATATTTAGATAAGGATATAGAGGGTAGAGTTATAGAGGAGTATGAAGAGAGTAGATGAGGATTATACGAGAGTATATAAGGATAGATACGTATAGAGAAGAAAGTAGAGCGCAGGGACAAGGTGGGCGAGGGACAATGCTGAGAGGGGGGAGGGGGAGAAGAAGGGAGAAAGATAGTACCGAAGAACGCAGTTAGGGAGAGGTGGGGGAAGAAGGGAGGATAT
>JABUQX010091460.1:0-31787 GCA_015478945.1 Trachelipus rathkii | reverse complement strand
ATATTAATATATAGTATATATATTATATATATACTATACTATATAATATATTAACTTATATATATACTATATATATATATACTATTATTATATATATATATTAAAAATTATATATATATTAATATATTTATTATATATATATATATTATATATATATATAATATATATATATATATTATATATATAGTATATATAGCCAGACAAATAAATTGGGGAGGGGTTTGATATATATAATTCATATATATATATATATATATAATATATATATATATATATATACTATATAATATTTATATATTATATATATATTATATATTATATATATATTTATTTAATTTATAATATATATAATATATATATATATATATATATATATTAATATATATATATATATATATATATATATATATATATATATAAAGATATATATATATATATATAAATATATATATATATTTATATATAACGTTATATATATATATATATAATTATATATATATATATATATATATAATTTATAATTATAATATATATAATTACCTTACATATATATATATTATAATATTCTTTTCTTGGGAAAGGGAATAAAAAATTACATTATAATTATACAATTAAAAATACAATAAAAGATGTATTTATATATATATATAATATATATATATAAATATATATATATATATAATATATATATATATATATATATATATATATATATATATATTATAGTGATGGGACGATGCCAGGGCACTTAAGAATTGGGCAAATGCCCTGGGCATTTATCATGGGCATTTGTCCAATTTGGGGCATTTTAGAGGGCATTTTATTACTTTTTATTTATAACATAATATATATAGTATATTATAATTATATATATACTATATATAATATATATAATATAATATATAATATATAATATGATTATTAATTATTTTAATTTATTAACTTACTAAATATTAATTTTTTATATAATATATATAATATTAAAAATGAGAACAAGGAAATCTGCTTTAGAATAATGAATAGGATTGGTGCTTTCGTAACTGATGGAAGGACGAGGGGAGTGTGGAGGGAACACTTCGAAAATCTGGGTTAACATGGCAGTAATGAAGAGGTGATAGTTAAAGGTGTGTGGATTTGATGGTGCAAGAAGGAATAAGTATTTGGGAGAGGCGATTAGTAAGGAGGAGGTAACGGGTAGAGTGGAGAAAGTTGAAGAATGGTAAAATCTGCAGGGTTTTAGATGAAGATTACTGTTTGAAAATGAATCAAGAACAGAGGCGATGATTTGGATGATTGATTGGGTTTGGAAGTTGTGTAACAAAGCAATTATGGAGGATATAGTTCCGAGGGATGGAGGAGAGCAGTAATAATTAGTACCCTTATATAAGGTAAAGGGGATAAAGGTAACTGTTAGAATTATAGGGGAATTAATTTTGATATTGGCAGTGTTGTAGGGAAGATATATGCTCGGTATTTCTGGTCGAAAGAGTGTGTCGAGTGCCTGAAGGACTGATTGTGAAGACCAAGGTGCATTTAGAAGTGTAGAGAATGTGTGGATCAAATCTTTACAAATTGAAACAAGATTATGAGAATATGAGAAGAAGATAAAATTGTATTTAGAGTTATTTATGGAGATTTGCAACAGCATTATGACAGGATTAATAGGGAAACTCTATGCAGGTGTAGTGGTAGGCTTCTGCAATGGAATCAAAAGTGTGGTATGACGATAGTAAGCTGTTGTTAAGAAAAAGTGGAGCATAACGATTAGTTAATATTAATAGTGAGGACTAGAGGCGCGGGATGTTATGTCACTTTGGTTATTCAATCTGTCTATGGATGGGGTTTATGAAAAAATTAGAGGGGTGTGGCAGGGGATGGGATGTTAGAATGATCGAGAATGGAAGAGAGTGGAGGGTGCCCCTATATATGTGGATGTTTGGTGGTTTTGGGTTGTGGGCAATCTAAGAGAGTTTAAGAGGTTGGTAGAGATTGGCCAGGTGATGTAAAAAGAGGGAGTTTGAAAATAAACGTAGATAAAAAGTAAGGTTTATGTTGTGGAGCTGAGGACATAATCCAGGTGAAGTTTTCAGTCCTTGGACGAGTGTTTGTGTATAAATATTAGGATATATGTGGGGATTGGGAAAAAGGGAACGGATGATGAAAAGCGTAGTAGGGAAGTTGGTGATTTGGCAGGAATATGCTGGGTCTGCAAATTAAATTATTGGTGGATTTAAAGGGACTAAGTCTCAAGTGCGCTATGGTTTTACATGGAGGTATGTTGTTACCTGTGGTTAATGTCTATAGTAGTGAGACTATGGTCTGGAATAAGAAGTATAATTCTATAAAGTACGTGTTCAGATGGAACAATCTAGGGGACTTGTTAGATGTGTCAGAAAATTGATTTAAAATGAGAAAATGAATTTATTTAAGATCTGATGGGGTGTGAAAGAAGGGGCTAAATGAGAGGAATAAATGAAAAGTACATTGAGTGATGGTGATCCATTGTGGAAAGGTATGGCATGATATGAGTTAGTTAAGCGATGCTATAGTGGGTTTGCTGGGAATCAACCGGAGCTGAGAGACCCGAAAAAAAAGTGGATTGAGTATTAAATGAAATGCCTGGAGGGAGAAAATGTGAGTTTGCAGAGCAGAGAAGGTGCATAATAGGAGGAGAAATGCGGCGTTTTGTGAGGGGGTATGTTGTGGCCCACCTGGGTCAAGGAATGAGCCCTTACACTGACCTTGCAACAAAGTCTTCATCAGCCTTATGTAGGAAGCCCTTATCAAAAGTTTGCAAAAGTCTTGATAAATATATGACATTAGAGTTTAGCAACAGCTTTTTTATAAGGTTCCCTCATGCGTCTTGATGAAGGAAGTTATTGTATGGAGTGGCTACATTGTTGTATTAAAGAGTGGTTGCGAATAGAAAACATGGTACAACTAAATGCAAAAAGTCATCAAGGGAAATTAATGAAGAGTTGGTGTCCCACAGGTTCAGTGCTGGGCCACTATTGTCCTCATATATATAAAATGATTTAGAGCAAGGACTTAAATGTAAGGTTTTGAAGTTTGCAGATGATCCAAAGTGGCCACCTCAGTTAGGAAATAGTGAAGGATATATAAAGAATTCAAAATGATCTTGATAAACTTCTTGGGTTGGGCAGATAAGTGGCAAATTTGAATTTTAATAGTAAAAGTGTAAGGTTCTTCACTACAAATTCAAATTAAAAGTTTTAACTACAATATGGATGGGGATTGGCTTGAGTCTGTGTGTAATTATAAGCAGTAATTTTGAATGTAGCTAATCAGGTTTGGAAGCAAGGAAATTAAATGCTGATTAAGAATGCTGGCATAAAAATCGTAATGTGGTTTTACAAGAGCAAGGAGTATTAAGTAAAACTTTAAATAGCTATTGTTAGGGGCCAGTATTAGAGCATTGTGCAACAGGTTTGGGCCTTATTTTTTAAAGAAAGACCTTAGTATGCTAGAGAGTTGCAATGTAAGCAAAACAGCGGATAATTTCTGGGTTCGAGTCGTAAAAATAATGATATGAGATGCTGGAAAGGAGTTAAGAACTAATGTTTTTCTGTGAAAGGCAATTTCTCAGAGGCGGACATGATACAAGTCTTAGAGGCTGAAGGGAGTCTAGAACATTTTACTGAAGAAGCAATTTCTTTATAGAGAAACAGATTACAAGTCTACAAATATTTACATCTATGATTAATACAGAGACCAATAAATCTTTCATAGTAGAGCACGGACGGAGACCAGGGGGCATAGTAAGAAAAATTAAGAAGAAAAGCATGCCATCTTGACTATAAGAAAGCATTCATTCAGTAGTAAGGTTGTTAAATTTTTGGAATGGTTATCCACAGGAGGTTGAGCGAGACTCGATTGCAATATTTAGAAAGATTGGATAGGTATAAATTGGATGGTTGGGTATCATATAGTATATTTTGACGTAGGCAAAGTGGCGGTTTTTTAGTTACAGTAGTTATTAAGTTTAAACTGCATGTTACTATAAGTTATTGAAGTTAAACTGCATTGTTACTATAAAGTTATTAAAGCTTGTAGCGTGTGATTGGTGCGTACTTAAGCTATAGTTTTTTTTTCCTTTTAGTTGTAGGCTTTGTGTATATCTATGGTATGTAGGTTATTGACAAGCCCTAGGGTGACTTGTGGATTTGCATGAGCATGTTATAGACCTTTGCGCTATACTATGTTAAGTTATTGAAAAGCCTAGGGTGCTTGTGGATTTGCCCATGAAACATGTTGGAATTGGTTCTGTGTGGCTTGACTGGGAGTCTCGATAGGCACATGAGGCAAGTTTATTATGTCTTTTATTTTCTAAATGGTTTTACGATGAATAGTGAGGGTCCGTCTGTGAAGCTCTAGGGGATTTTTCTGACTGCAACAGTTCTCACTAAGGTCTATAAATGGGAGAGTAAGGCTGGGCTTTCTTTTCGGCTTCAATCATATTCTTCTACTACTTTTCTGTTTCGGTGCATGTTACGCACCCACCTAACCCCCAGTCTTGGGAGAGAAGGGTGGTGATGATATATAAAAACAAATGCAATTCATAAATTCAGTGTGAAAAAGGAAATAACTATATTTTGAATGTTTTTTTTTTTCAAATGCTTTCAATAATCCATCTTTTACTGATAATTTTATAAATGCCCAGTTTTTGGGAGGGCATTTATGAAATGGGCAAAATGCCTGGACAAATGCCCATTTTATAAAATGCCTGCCCACTGCGGCATTTGCCCAAACGTACATCACCTATATATATATATATATTATATATTATATATATATATATATATATATAAGTATATATATATATATATATATATATATATAATATAATATAATATATATTATTATATATATAATATTATATATATATAAAGATATTATAATATAATATATATATTATATTTAAAAATACAACAAAAGATATTATATATATAATATATATATATATAATATATTATATATATATATATATATATATAATATATATATATATAATATATATAATATATATATAAAGATATCTTTACAGCAAAACGATTGAAAATTTGCTCCGTTTATATTGTGTAGCTTTGATGAACACTCATTGAAGCCAGTTCTGTTAGTCTTTCTTATCTTGTAGAGCTGAAAAAGCATGTATTGAGCCTTTTCAGAGTAGATAAAATATCCTTTTGGATTGCACGTTGTGTTTGAGATAGATGCTAAAATCTTTAACAATCCAAATGAGAAAGTATAGATCCAACTTACTTTACTCTACTTTACTTTACTTTACTTTACTTTACTTTACTTTACTTTACTTTACTTTATTCTTTACTAAGATTGTTAGTTTGGATCTATTGTTGACGTACTTGCTCTCCAACTTGGGTGGAAAATTATCATGAAAAGCAATTGCTAAATTGCTTTTTTTGTTTTTTTCATTTTACATTGATTGCGACAAGTGGCATTCTCAATACTATAGTACCAGGAAGCAGAAGTTTTGTTGCAACTTCCAAAATACTTGAAAAATTTTCAGCAATTTTTAATATGATTATGAACAGTTGCTTTTGATATTGTGATGAAGACTGCATTGTAGTACGTAATGGTAGAGTGAAAAAAGAATATATTTTAACTCATAATTAAACTTATAACCAATTCACTCGTGATTACAGACTTCAAAAGATTTCAGATTTATGAAGAAAGTCCAATGATTAATCTCAAGCTCCTCTAAAACTTCAGCAATTACTTTATAAACCTTTTTTAAATCATAACAACTCATCGTAACTTTCCACATATCTTGTTTAGCGAATTAATATGCTAGTTTTGTCCATTTTCTTTAAGGGAAAATATTTCCTATTAAAATAGTTGTCGAACTTGGTAACCTTAAATAGTACCCAGTTGTTTTAACTGTGTAACAAAGTTTGCAATGTATTGTACTCCACACGAATTTGAACACCAATGAACATACAATTCCTCTGGGTATTTTCGACAGCTTGAACACCTTTAAACTTCTCTTCATTGCTGCTGCTACACCATCATATTGTTGTTGTTCAATCAGAAAGCCATTCTTTATTTTAACCTTCGTTGTTTTGCCTTTACCAGAAATTCTCCTTTTGTGTTTTCAACAGCAACTAAACCTAGCAAATATCCACGAACCACAAATGTTTTCGGCATTTCTATTATTTTAATTATTCTTATATAAATTGAAATTAAGAGACTCAAGCCATTAAATATTTTTTATAGTATAAATAATTTCGGGGGTCAGACACCCTCAACTCCCCTGGCTGCGACTCATATATATATATAGATATTATATATATATATATATATATATATATATATATATATAATATATAATATTATATATATAATATATCTATTTTTTATATATAAATAAACTATATATATATATATATAAATATATATATATACATATGATATTCTATTATATAATATAATATCATATATATATATTTAGTAATATATATATATATATAATATATATATATATATATATATATATCCATATATATATATTCACTGTAAAAATTAAAAAGAGAGTGCCAAAAACACTTTCGTGTATTATTACACATTCTCATGGAAGAAATAAAAACTCTAAGCTAGTACAAGATAATAATCTTTCATTAAAATTTTTTATCATAAAAATGCAAATATTAGTTGGATGCAAATTCATTTATTTCTTTTGAAGAAAATAAAAAAATATTTTAATTATGTTTTATATTGTACTAGTTTAGAATTTTGTTTCTGCATTGAGGATGTGTTAAAATAAACGAAAGTGCATTGGCAACCTTTCTTTATTATCTTTTCCAGTGGAAAAATTTGGAAAATATTTTTCTCGTGAAAAAAAAAAAATAAGTTTGAATAATATATATATATATTATATATATATATATTATATTATACTATAATATATATATATATATATATATATATAATACTATATATATATATATATTACTATAATATATATATATGTTTATATATATATATATATATATACTTTATATATATATATATATTATATATATATAGATATAGAGATATTGATAGAGAGATATAGAGAGAGAGAGAGAGAAGATGATATTTAGAGAGAAGAGAGAGAGAGAGATAGAGAGAGAGAAGAGAGAAGACAGAGAGAGAGAGAAGATAGAGAGAGAGATGAAGAGAGAGTAGAGATATAGAGAGAGAGAGAGAGAGACGAGATAGAGAGAGGAAGAGAAGAGATAGAAGAGAGTAAGAGATGAAGAGAGAGAGAGAAGAGCGAAGAGAAAATAATGAGGATAGAGAGAGAGAGAGAGAGATAGAAGAGAGAGAGGAGAGAGAGATGAGGAGCGAGAGAAGAGAGAGAGAGAGAGAGAGAAGAGAGATAGAGAGAGAGATAGCGAAGAGAGAGAAAGAGAGAGATAAATGAGAGAAAGAGAGAAGAGAGAGAGAGAATAGAGAGAATAGAGAGAGACGAGAGAGAGAGGAGAGAGAGAGAGAAGGAGAGAGAGAGAGAGAGAGAGAAGAGACGAGCAAAAACCGGCCGAAGGAGGAGACAAAGAGGGAGACCAAAAAAGACAAGGGGAGTGGCAAGGCCAAGGGGAGCCTGCGACGCGGTGGGGGGGGGGGCGGGGGGGTGGGGGGGTGGGGGGCCGGTGGGGGGTGAGGACGGCGCCGAACTGGCCCGGCAGGGCAAAATAGACGGACAACGCACGCGCACACACACAACACACACAAACGCAGCACCATATCGATACATGTTACGCAACACACACACAGAGAGAGAGAGAGAGGATAGATAGATAGAGAGAGAGGAATAGAGAAGAAGGAGAGAGAGAGAGAGAGAGGAGAGAAGAGAGATGAGGAGAGAGAGAGGAAGATAAGACAGATAGAGAGAGGAGATAGAGATGAGATAAGATGAGAGATAGAGAGTTGACTGAGCCGGAAAGACGAGGAGAGCAGGGGAGCCAGGAAAGGGGCGGGGGGAGGGGAAGGGGAAACGAAACACCGGCAAGGGAGGCACCGCCCCGGCCCCCCCGGAGGAGAGCCGGGGCGAGAGCCAGAAAACAGGCGGCGGAAGGGAGCCCAGGCGAAATGGCCCCAAAAAACGCAGCAACGGGGGGGCCGGGGGGGAGCGGAGGGTAGGGGAAGAGCGTGCAACAAGAGGGAAAGGCCGAAGAGCGAGCAACCGAGGGGGGGAAAACGGGAAACTGGAACGTGGGGCGAGGGGCGGGAAAGGAAACGAGCGGCAACAGAGCGGGGGAAACCGAAAGAGCGAGCAACGGGGGGGGAAACGAGAGACGGAACGGGGGGGAGGAGCAGAGGGAAAGGGCAAAGGGCGGCCAATGAAGGCCCGTGAGACAGAGAAGGCAGCCCACAAAAGAGGGCGGAGACAGAGAAAGCACAGCGGGGAAACCACAAAGGGGAACGCGGCCGGGGGAAAGAGGAAAGGGAGTGAAGCCCGAAGGAAAGGAAAAGAAGCCCGGGGGCCAATGGCCCAGGAAACGGAGGAGGAAAGAGGGGAAGAAAAACGGGAACGAAGAAGAACGAGAAAAACACGGGAAAAGAAGCCGGAAAAAAAGGGGGAGGGCGCCAAAGGGCAGGGGACACGGAGGGAGGGGGCGGGGCGAGCAAGAAGAAAGACAACACAGCCCGAAGGGCAGGAAACGGGAGGAGGAACAGTCGGAAAGGACGCGAAGAAGGAAACCCGCAAAAAAAAGAAAAGAAAGAAAGAAAGAGACGGAGACGGCCGGGAAGAAAGAGGGGAGGAGGCCCCCACGACCACGGGGCGGGGGACGGGGGCCGGAGCCCCCGGGACAGAAGACGGGGCGCGGGCTCCAAAGACATTCCAGTTTTGTGGTTTTTTTATCTGGGGAAGGGAACCCAACAGGGGGGAGAAACAAGGCGCGGGCATGGAAGAGGAGGGAAGGCCACCGGGAGGGGGGAGACGACGAAGGCACGGCGAGGGTCGGAGGGGGCAACACAAGGACAAGCCAAAGGAAAGAGACCAACAACAGAGGCAGGAGAACAGGAAAAAGCACACAACAGCTAGAAGGGAAGACAGGAGGAGGGGGAGAAAAAGAAGGACAGGGGGGGAACCCCGAAAAACGAGGGAGCCCGGCGGAGAAGAAAACGGAGACCGGAGAGCAAACAGCAAAGAGAACCCGGAAACGGCGAAGCACAGCAAGCAGGGGACGGAAGAGAAAAAAAAAGTAAGGAAAATAAGCACGAGCGAAAAGGAGGAAAAGAGGGGAAGGGGCAGAGAGGGAGGAGGGGAAACCGGACGGGGGAGAGGGGAAGAGGGAGAGGGGGGGAAGGGAGGAGCGGGGGGAAGAAGGGCAGACAGAGCCGGAAAAGGGACAAAAAGCGACACAAGGGGGGGGACCAAGAAAGGCCGGAAGAAAAGGGAACGAAAAGGGAAGACGCGGGGAGGAGGGGAAAGAGGAGACAAAAAGGAGAGGAAGGACGAAACAGAGAGGAAGGGGGGAGGAGTGAGGGGAGGGGAGGAGAAAGGGAGAGCCGAAGACAGTACATGGCCGGCGGTCGAGGACGCTGAGAAAAACTTTGCACATAATAAGTAATGATATTTTCATGATAAGTAATGTATGTAAAGATATAAATTATAAATTGGTGCTAGGTGGCAATAAGCTAGTAATATATATAATAATAAATAGATAATAATAACAATATAAATAAATAATATATAATATAATATAATTAATAATATATAAAAATATATTAAAAGCAATAACATAATAATAATATAGTATAAAATATCAATATAAAATAAAAAATCCCTAATTTTCAAAATAATTAATCATAATATTAAATATAAAATAGATAATAATGAATAATCATAAATAATAAACTGAATAAAAATTATAAAAATAAAGAATAAAAGAATTAAAAGTATATAATAATTAATAAAATAATTAATAAAAATATAAAAATAAGAATAATAATAATAATAATAATATAATACTATAATAAATACATAATAATAATCATATATAATAATAATTATAATCAATAATAGAGACACAAACAAAGAATTTATAAAAATAATAATTATAATATAATAATAATAAAATAATAATAATAATAAATTTATAAATAATATATAAAAATAATAGTATTAAAATAGTAATAATATAAATAATAATAATTATAATTAGAAGACCATCCGAAAATAATACTCATAATATCAATAAATAAACATAGAATAAGAATAATAGGAATATAAATAATAATAGTACTAATAATAATAAATCATTAATATAAATAATATATAATATTTAAATTTAAAATTTTTTATAATTAATCTAAAAATACATTTAATAATCAATATACTATATAATATATATATACAAATATTATATATATAATATACATATATATTATATATATATATATATAATATATATAAATATATATAATATATTAGTATATAATATACAATATATAACTATAAATTTATTATATATATATATGTTATATACTATATATATTATATATATATATTATATATATTAATATATATATATATGATATAATATTATATTATATTTTATATATTTATATATAAAATATTATATAATATATATATATTATATATAGTATATATATATAATATATATATAATAATATATAATAATATATATTTAATATATTAATTAAATTATTAATTATATATGTATAATATATTTTATATATATATATATATATTATATATATATATATATTATATATATATATATATATATATATATATAATATAAATATTATTATTAATATATATAATTATATAATAATATCCAGAAAATTATTTATACTAATATATATAAATTAATATATATAACTATATATATATTATATAATATATTATACATATATATATATATTATATATAATAATTATATATATATTATAATAATATAATATATATATAGTAATTATATATATATAATAATATATATATATATTAATATATATATAATATTTAATGTAATATATAATATATATATAATACCAATATATAATTATAAATATATATAATTATTTACTATATATAATATACAATATATAATTAAATTATAACTAAATATATATATATATATATAATATAATATACTAATACATATAATATATATATATTAATATTTAATATACAATTTATAAATATTTTAATTACATCTATATATACTATATACTATATAGTAATATATTATATATATCGTATATTATAATATATATTATATATAATATAGTTATATATATACATATATATATATATATAATGATATATATATATAGTATATATACATACATCATATACTCTCTATATATATATATATAATATATATATATATATTTTATTAATATATAATATATAATATATATTATAAATATATATATAATATATATATATAGTTATATATATATATAATACTCGACCAAATGCAACTTAACACATATGTGAAACTACAGATTTTAATAGACGTATACACACAAAACACGCCCTGCCACGACCATCAAAAATTTCTGCTCATCTACTCAACACGCCAACCAAAAACCACAACATAAATCCCAATAAAAATGAACATAATGGAAAACATAGAATAACATAACGAAGAAAATGAAACATTGGTATGCAAAATCCCATTACAATCAATCTCTGGAAGGCCTTAAAAAATCGATATTGGCTGGTAATTCATCATGCATACTCACCTTTCTACAAAACTTTAGCCACCATGTAGATACTAAACACCCAAAACCGAAAAAAATTTATCTTACCTAAAAAATTCTACAGAAAACTATTTTAAATAATCTTATAAAAAGTTTAATAATCCAATTACAATTAAACTTCAATTTTATCACAATGGTTAGAAAATATTAATACTAAATATTATAAACAACGAAAGAATATAATAAAATTATATATATTATAGTATAATAACTAACTACGTAATACTATTATATTCCTATAAATATGTATACTTATACTAAAATCTATATATATATCATCTTACGAAACATTAATACATACAGCTCTATATACATATATACATATGATTAATGATTCCTCTCTATCGCTGCTTACACAGTGAGTGACTCTAACATCATCACCAGACACTTTTATTAACCAAGTGCATCCCAGTCACTCCATTTTTGAACTCCTATTATGGTCTTTCTGTTCATTCTTAATTTTCGATTGTTGTTTTGCTGGTAGCCTAATGCTAGACACAATCAAAAGTTTAAAGTTGAATTACAAAAACATCTTCTTTTCAAAATTTCATTATTTCCAGTGACCATAATATGGGAGTTAAAAATGGAGGTCACTAGTAAGACCCCGGTTGCTTTTATATAAATGTTCTTTGGATCAAGGAAATGATATAACTATACCTATATATATTTACTATATATATATATATATAATAAAAATAATTATTTATATATATATATAAAAAAATTAATAGATATAACATTACAACGCAACCGCTTACGGTGATGCATATTGATAAATACATACCAATTAAAACATCCAGTGCGTGTCATCATACTGGAAATCGCCCCCTCGACTACACATGGGAAAATACACATACTCACCCTCTTATGTTATTGACATGCTACCCCAATGTACGAGTCTCGGCTCGAATTTGCCTAAATACATGCTCTTCATCAGCTCTCAGACGCTCACGAACAGCTAAGTCTATGAATATATCACCTCTCATACAGTTCTTAATTTGTCCTTTGCTACGTCAGACTAACTCTCCTTTCCACCATATCTTTTGCATCTCCTCCCTGCTCATTGTTATAATCCCTCCCTATCTATACTCTCATATGATAGATACTCCCTGCGTTTCTCCATCATGCTCCTATCTCCAACTTCTCAATCACTGAATTATCTACATAACGGCTCCTCACAACGATTAACATCTACTCTTACTAGCTCGTTGCCAATACTTGAGTTCACATCCATAAGTTCTACCCATTCGATTCATACTAGCAACTTAATTGAGAACTCCCTGCAGCCAACTAATGATAATACCACCGTCAATCAACCCACCACATCTCCGATTCTGCTAATCTTATCCTCCTTTCAAATCAACCTACGTCCACTTTTTGTGCTCTCCATCCGTTATTGTTCACACTGTATACGTGAACAGGAAAAATAGTCCTCTCTTTGTAACGCAAAAAGAAACACGCGATTCGCCTCTTTTGTGAACTCATGAACCAGCATCTACGCACTCTCTATCCCCGATACCTTGTATCAAGAAGGCATTGACTCACAGTTTTTCCTCCTTGTTTCATTCTGATTACTACACCGGACAATCGCCTATCCCCGAGCTTATATATTTGAAGAGATTATTTTATTATATTATTATTATTTATTAATGTATTAAAAGTTATTTATTATTATAATATTCATTATTATATTATTTATTATTATTAGTTATGTCTATTTATATATTTATATGTCTAATCTTTGTGATTATATTTTTTATTTGATTTTTTATTTTATTATTTTAATGACTATTTTATAAAAATCATTATTATTATTATTATTTCAATTGATTGTGGTACTAAAACGTTTAATATCCCTAATTTATCCTATTGTCATTGGATGTGTAATATATTTATAATATTATATATTATTTAATATATGATAAAATTTTTATATTTATTGTAATTACCTGTATATAAATTATTAGATATATGCGAAGCAATAACATTTTATTTACTTATTCAAATAGTCTATTCATTCAATTTTTACACTCTGTCTATATCATTATTTAATATATTTATTTATTATTATTCAATTATAATATTATTTATTATTTATTATTTATTAATATATTAATATTTTATCATATATAATTATTATATATCTATTAATTAAATATTATTTTTGATAATATTCGTGTTATTATTATGATTGATTAATCGGCATTATTACTTATTATTTATTATTATTATTATAATTATTTTATTTTTATGATTATTCTTACTATTATTACTATTTTATTATTATTACAACTATTATTATTCTTTTTTAGTATTTTTTTCATTTGTTTCAATATTATTATTTCCTTTATTAATAATTCCTTATTTAAGAAACTATATTTTACCTTAAAAAATCTATTATTATCCATTATATATTATTATTAGTTAGATTCGAGTTATATATCTATTATTATTATTATCTTATATTTTTATATTATTAATTATAATTATTATATATATATTATTATTTATGTTATTATTATATCTATTATTATTTTATTATTTTAAAATATATTATTTATATATAAATTATTATATAATTATTATTATTATTATTTTCATTATTTTTGGATTATTATTTATTATCTATTATCAACACTCTGAGAGTGAGTGCTATTATTGTATAAGTAATATTAAACCAAATGTATATGTATTAGTTTTATATATTACAAAATTAAAATTGAGTGTTTATATTATTATTTTAGATAATTTATTATTATATTGTTATTACTGAATTATTTTATCTATATGGAAGGTTTATTAAACTTCTCTCCTCATTATTATTAATATTTGATATAATAAATATAACATTAGTTATTGATTATATAATTTGATTATTATTATAATTGGTATTATTATTATTATTTTATCTAACCTTTTTTTATTATTATATAATAATTATAAATTATATTATTATTATTTAATTATTATTATTTAATAATATATTATATTATTATTATTATATTTTATTATTATTAATTATTATTATTATTTATATATAATTGTATTATTATTATCATTAATTATTATTATATTTATATTAATTTATATAATTATTATATTATCACAACAATTTTATATGATAATTTTTGTGTATATTAAAAACATAATTATACTCACTAGCTAAATTATCTGAAACTATCATATATATAATATATTATATATCTAAATAATTTATATAATTAATTATAAATTTATTCCTTAAAGAAATGTCTAAACTAATATTTATTATCTGAAAAATTTATAAATAATAATAAATTACTATACTATAATTATTAAAATATTTAAACAAATTTTAATTTTACTTACACTATTGTATTAATAAAAATACTATGGTATACTAATTAAATATACAACATATATCGTTTCACCATATACTATATACTCTACAATTATAAAAATTATATAAAATAATAAAATAATAATAAATTATATTACCATCCTCCTACTCAAACAATAAATTTAATATAATAAACAAATTTATGGTATTAAATAACTTAATAATAAATTAATTATATGAGTTACAACATATATATTTTTAACATGGCTAAATTAATAATTTATATAATTAATAATAATAATATAAGTAATATAATAATATATATATATAAATTATATATAATAATAAAATAATATAATAATTAAATATATATATGAATTAATTAATTATAATAATAAATAATAATTTATAATATTAAGTAAAAATTATAAATTAAAAATCTCATATAAATAATATTTGATTAATATAATCGTATTATATAATTTAATAAAATTAATATATTGATTAAATAATATATTAATAATACTATAATAATAATAATTAATTAAAATATAAATAATATATATAAATAGAAGAATAAGATAAATGTAATTTATAATAAAAAATTAAATAATTAATCAAAAGGAAAATGATATAATTACGAATAAAAAAGTAAATATTTTTACTTTGATATTAATAAATGAATAATAATGAAAATTCAAATTAATTATTTTAAAACTTATATCAAAATAATATCGGTATAATCTTTGATTAAGTAAAAAATTGGTGTTCCGGTCATTTATAATCAGCTACTGCAAAAGAGCAAATACAAGTGACCATATATATGGCTTAAATCTAAACCTATTTTTTATTAATGATTTTACCTATGGTTCTTCTCTATCACGTGACATCTTTCTACATGCTATAACATTTATTTCTTTCCCTCCTTATTTATATCTAAACTTAGATACAAGCTAACCTATATATAGTATTTATAGTTAATCTCTTAAGATAAGAGACAATTTCTATTCATAATGAGAACACATTCTGAAAATCCAATATAAGAGATAATAATACTCTGTTATATTATTAAAATACCATATAAATATGGATGGTCGTACATTAACCATATCTTAATTATAATTTATATAACAACTCTATAGCAGTTGGTATTTTATTTTATATATCCATAGATTATCATAGATTATCTATAAAACTCACTATTTACTTAGAGTATTAGCTCTGGATAGACATGCCCTTGACCAGTAGATTTGTTACCTGAAATTTACACCTTAAATATGTCTTTTTGCTCAGATCATTTTAAATTCACTGCGCTCATCTTCTAGAGATCTACTAATTGCTATAGTACTAATACAGATATTACTGCTCTGCCTTGGTAGTAAAATGACCTTACACAGTCAGGTATTATAGAGACAGAAGACTCTTTACGTCATTCTACGACAGTCTTTTGCACGGCGGATACTAAGTATATACGAGAATTATATTTCACGTAGCTGAATACTATCAATATACCTTTCACTCAAGATAATATCCGTTATCAATTAATCACGCTGGAGATGAGCAATGCTCATATTTTATATATAATAAACCGAATTAGCAATATATCACAAGAGACGCTTAGCACTGAGAGATAATTAGTTTTCATTTAAAAGTATAGTTAAGTATACATGAATCAATGTTACTACTTTTAAAGAATAATGAGATCTTTATACTACTGCGCTACTTAATAATATAGACTATATATGTAATTTTTATCAGCACAAGTGTGATTATCTGCACTACAGAGAGTTCTATATTATATATCTTATACTGAGCATATATAAATTATCTTTAGATTTATGAATTACATCTCTATATAATTAACAGTGGATATTTATAATCTGTAGTTTAGTATGTACATCTGTAGTGTTGAGTGTTTGAGTCATAATTGTATCTGATTATGTCTATATATATTTTGCACGCTCAATAATAAGCTCAAGAGTAATCTAAGAGATTTATTGAGAAGCTATTAGCAAGTACCCACTATCACTATAAATAACATCTCTCCACTAATTAATGGTAAACCTTTGTATACTGTCCTAACTTAGCGATACATTTTCTGCATATATGGCGTGAGATTATGAAGTATGGACAGCTATATCAATGTTCATCGAGAAAGACAGTTAGCGCTTCTATTATATATCAGCAATGGAATTTTGTGCGTGTCTTTATGAAAATTTATTTCAAATACACTCAAATTTTATTTCACGGACCACGCTAGTTATAATTGTTATCTTATTTATTAATATAGATTCAATATATTTAAATTATATTATATAATATATATATATATTAATATTTATATATATTAAAATAAATATATTATATATTAATATAATATATATTAAGTATTATATATTAGTAATATATTAATTAATATATTATTAATATTTATTAAAAATATATATATTAATAATTTATATTATAAATATATATATAATATAATACATATATAATATATTAAATATATATATATATATATATATATATTAATATATAATATATATATTAATAAATATATATATATATTATATATATAAATAAATATTATATAATAATAATAAATATTTAATAATTAATATATAATAGATATATATAAATAGTATATATATATATAACTATAATATAATATAATATAATATAATAATATAAAAATAATATATAATATATATATAATAAATATATAATAAAGT
This sequence comes from Trachelipus rathkii, assembly GCA_015478945.1. Taxonomy (NCBI): domain Eukaryota; kingdom Metazoa; phylum Arthropoda; class Malacostraca; order Isopoda; family Trachelipodidae; genus Trachelipus; species Trachelipus rathkii. Next base: position 13,979 of record JABUQX010091460.1, on the reverse strand, counting down.
ATATAAATATATAAAAATATATAATTATATAGATATAGATAGTATCTAGATATATAAGCGACTAGTAGTCGCGATACGCTGCGTTATGCGTAATGACTAGATTTAGTTACAACAATAACAACTCACTCACAAATACGCTCAGATTTAATAATTATTATATTAATTATTAATTACTGATATTTATCAGTATAAATAATATGCGATATGTCTAAGGAATAATAATTCGTGAAATTCATGATCGTTAATAAATAATCATAGATTCTCCTGTAAATGAGTAATATCTGTTTTTTTTAAACGACTATAAATATCCGACTTTAAGTGACAGTTCGCTTATATATAATATATACGTGTGAGCCGCGTTAGTTACTTTCGCTATCCGGTTTATTAGAAACTCTACGCTAGTAACCTGATGTTGTGAGCACAGACCTAAAGCCCCACGACTCACGATAACCCTTATTTAACGATATCGTTAGCTCACTAAATAATTAATAGAAGAAAAGTTAAGAATTCAATAGAGGGAAAAGCATGTTTAATGTTGTAATTAATAAATCGTAATACTACTATAGAAGTATATTATATAATAAAATACTGATCCTACTACTTTTGGTATCCCCTATAGAAGAGTAGGTGATTACTAGGAGATACACACCTAACTACTTACTCACATATTTAATAAATAAAATTACTATTTTGTAAGTAAACTTAATTTTCTTTATTTCAAACTCTTTCTATCTTTTCCCTTTAAGAAATTATTACATAAAAATCCGAGTAGGACTCTAGAAGAGATGGTGTGGTTGGTTCGGTGATGCTCGATTTCAAATAGAACCTGACACCAAGCCTATCGACGTATCCCGCTGTGAACACTCTGGCACGCGAGCGAGCACGTTTGGCTCGTCTGTATTCTACCTCTCTCTCGTCGTCGACATGGCACCCAGCTACTCTCTCCTGAGTCTTTCCTCCCCACCGCAACTGGCTGCCGAGTTAAATTAGGATCACTGAAAATTTGCTATGCGCACCTCACCGCACCAAAATGAGCGCACCTCAACGCACCGCACTATACACTCCACAACGGTGCGATCGGAACTACTCTCGCGTTAGTAGTGTAAATTTATTAATATATGTAAGGTTATTATATACTTAACTAGCATGACGTAGAACTCGAATAGATGGTTATAATTCCGATTATTAATATATTTATATTATTATTTTTATCATGGCCTAGTTTACTATATTAAAGTCGTTTCCTATTGAAAAATCCGGTTTCCAACCTGGAGGGATGCTGCAGTATGGAATACGGTGAAAAAGTATTCTCCACTAAAACTGAAGAAAGTAATAGTATAGATGCAAGAAAAGAAACACGTAGAGCTAGTTCTAGCAGCTCATTAAATGTGTGTGATAGCAATGTGACTAATGAGAGCTATTCAAAAGAAGCAGCTTCAAATGTTGATCATAATAGTTTAGTTATGTTCAGTGAATTTAGCAATAATAATAATGATGATGATCATTACATTTTTTACAAATTATAATTACTTTTCTTTGTCTGATTGTGCTAATAGTGAAGTAGCATCATGTCCAAAGTCTTCTGAAGATGAGTTTACAAATGACCAACAGTTAAATCATTCAATTCCCCATATACAAAATTCAAACTTTAACAATATAAATAATTCCATTGGTGATGTAAGTGATACATTAGATCAGAATTACATAAATAATACTATATATATATACTATATATATTATAATATTAATAATATATATATATATATCATATTATATATATATTATTATATTATATAATATATATTATATATATATACTATATATAGAATACTATATGTCTTGTTGTTTATCGATCCAGTTAGCTTAAAGCGATTTTTTTTTAAATATCTATAATCGAACACAATGACGCACGCGCTATAGTGTTAAAGATTGAACTTTTTTATAAGTTAGATAGCTAGATTGAAATTAATGTGAGTAATGATATACTACTATAGTTAGTTTTATGGAAGTGAAATAATAAACATAAGTTTAAGTGAGGTGAAATTTTAATTATCTTAAGTTTAGTTAAGTAGGATTGCATTAAATTCAAAAAAAATTTTTATATTCTTACAAGGTGTGGAGTCTCACTTCTATAAATGAATGTGTCAAACAAACAATTGATTTTGTTTTTTAGGTGATATTTGGTTTAGAGCAACACTATCATCGTGTCCATATCTCAAACTCAAGTTAACAGAAAAGGAATAAATTGGTGAATCTTGCACATTTTATTGCGCAACAGTAAAAAAAAAAAAAAAAAAAAAAAAAAAAAAAAAATATATCTCAAAAACTTCAATATTACAGCGAAAGGAACTTTTTGGAATCCTTGTAAAATTTTTAGTTAGAAATGTAAAAAAAAAAAATAAATAAATAATAAAATAAATTGGCTATTTTTTTTTTTAGGAGCGGGGACATAATATATATCATAACTTATATATATATATAATATATTATTATATTATTTTAAATGTATTAACGTGGAAATGGTCGAGCACGGGGAACAGGGGGGAGTTTCCATACCCCGTTAGGGAGGGCGAGGCCCGGACACCAAATACAAGTCGGAGTTTCGGACCCTCCCGAGAGGGGGGAATTGTCTACCGTAGTCCCCGGAAGCGAGGACGATCTGCTCCGGTGCCGCTATACTTGGTATTCCTTTGTAAAGAAAAGCAAAATTTATCAAGTTATGTTATGTTAACGAGTACCTAACAGACTTTATATGTTTATTTCGATATTCTTACATATATTTTATTTTTTATTTTTTTCATTTATATCTTAAAATTTTCCACAAATGTATTCTTTTTCGCTGTAAATATTTGTAGGTTTTTTGATATATAATATATATATATATCTATATATATAATATATATATTATAACTATATATATTATTATTATATAGTATTAGATAATTATATATATTTATATATTACTTATTATATATATATTTTTTTTTTTTTTTTGTTTTTTTTCTTTTTTCATTTTTTCCTTATTGGACCGCATTCCAGCAATGTATCTTTCCTGTGGCTATTTAGTTTATGAGATATGATTGAGATAGTTGTCGCTCTAAACAATATACCATATATTATATATTATATATATTAATATATATATATATATATATATATATTTATGTATGTATTATTAATATTTATATATATATATATAATTATAAGAATATTATTATAATTTTATATTATTTATATATTATATATATATATTATATATACTATATATTATATATATAAATATATAGATATAAAATCTATATTATAATTATTCTGTGATGTGAAGCTTATTATTAGATATGTTCTTTCATTTTTGCTTTTATTTCATACGAGAATTATTAATTTATTTAAGTAATTATGAAAACGATAGCAAATTTTTAAACAATGTTCGGTCATCTTGCATCGATATGTATATTGGAAGTGCGCGGATAAACAGAATGTCAATATATAGTATATATAGTTATATATATATATCTATATATATTATTTATATAATATATATATATATATATAATATATAGATATTATATATATTATATTATATATATATTTATAATATATAAATATATATAGTATTATATATATTATTAAGTACATGTGGCGGACGTGCTCGCTTTCTGGTAGTTTTTTATGTGAAAAAAAGTTAAAATGCCGTATAATTGACAAATTTTCATGAATCAGATTCTTTCCTTTTTTAATTTTTATAAATTTATGAAACTTATTTCGAATTGTTTAGTATTAATTATTTTCACAAGGGTACGAATTTTCGTTCAAACAAAATAAAAATAATAATTAAATCTTCTTTTTTATTAAAATGAAAATAATAATACTTAAAATATATATAGTATATATAATTTTATATCTATAATAATATATATATATATATAATATTATTATATATTAATATATATTATATATATATAACTATAATATTAATATCATTAAAAAAATATATATTATATATATATATTATATTATTATATATATATAATATATATTATAACTTTAAAAAGGCAAAATATCAGAAGAGCAAGGAATTTATCTCGAAAGTACGACATCGGAAACCATTTACATATTGGAATCGACGTAAAAGCATATACAAAATGTAAAAAAAATCTCGAGAAGTTCCACATTATCGAAAAATAATACATATTTGGATCAGCGATATAAAGATATTATATGCAAGTCGTTTTTTATGATTTAAATACGGCCTTCTAGTGGACGACGTGGACCTTCCGCCCCTGTCCCCATCGGTCGAGCCTAATGGAATATGTTCATTGACTTTCCAATTTTTTTTTTTTTTTTTTTTTTTTTTTGTTACTTCCCTTTTACGCTTTATACGCGATTCCAAATATGTATTTGTTTTTTTAAGTGTCATACTTTCGAGATAATTCTCCTGGCCTTTCTGAATTATGCCCTTAAAAAAAAAAATATTATAAAATGGATAAGTTTATATACAGTACCAAATCGTACCAAAATTTTTTTCTATTCACTCCTTTACCTGGCTCTATAATAATATACTATTATAATAATAATATATTATATTTATATATATATATATAGTATATAACTATATATATAGGATTTATCAATATATATACTATATATAAAATAATATATTATATTAATAATATATTATTATCTATATAATCTATATATTATATTATATATATATATATTATATTATAATATTATATATATTTTAAGTATTATATAGTTATTTATAATATATATATTTGTACATATATACATATATATATATATTCGTATATATATATATATATATATATTATAATACTAATAGTTATTATATATACTAATATATATATATAATTAGTATATACATATAATATTATATAATATAACTAAATATATATACTATATATACTATATATATATATTATTATCTATTATATATATCTATATAATATATAGTACTGATAATTATATATATATTATATATATCTATTTATATTAAATATATATATTATACTATATATTATATATCTTAATATATTATTAATATATTATATTATAATTATTTATATCTATATATATTATATATAATAGTTTAATTATATATATTATCTAATATATACTTATTATATAATAGATATTATATATTATTAGAGGTGAATCGGATATCCTCATCCGCATCTGCATTCACATATGATGATATGAGGATCAATGTTCACAATCCGCATTCGCAACTCATCCGAATTTCCTTTCCGATCGCAACCTCATCCGCATAATTTTTTCGATAAGCGGAATAGTATTCATAATGATTATTTTATTATTGTGATTTGTATTTTCTGGTAGTAATATTATATATCTATTTAGTAATATTTATAATTATATATATTTATTTAGATATGTATATATTATATGATATATATATTTATAATATATAATATATTATATCTATATCCGATTATATATTTATATATATATTACTATTATATAAACTATTTATATTAATATATAAATATAATATATATAATACTATATATATATAAAATTATATATATATATAATATATATAATATAATATATATTATATATATTAATTATATATATATTATATATTATTTATATATATATTTATATTAAATAGTAATATATTATATATATTATTAAGTATATTATATAATATATATATATATATATATATATATAATATAATAATGATATATATATAGTAATATACTTATGATATATATATTTAACAGTAACGACTTTCAGGATCAACTAGAAACATCATGAGGACGATAGATAATAGATTCTCAACTTGCAAACGAATGAGCATGTGCAATTTGAACTTTTTCTAAATCCTAGACAACAAATTTCTGATCCGTGTTTCAGGACTTAAATTTGGGATGCCTAAGCGATAAAGTCTAGCAATAAAGCAAATGTCACAGACGACACGTAGTTCTTTGGTACCCCTTATAAGAAACCTTGAGACTCTTTTTTGCTTCTCTTCACAATCTACGAGCGATGCGGATGATGTCAAAGCATATCATGATCGAAGAGTATTCAAAGAGAAAAGCTTGAAATCAGATAAAGATCCCTGAACGAGATACTAATTGTAAGTGTTTCCTTTCTTTCAGAAGTCGCCAGAAAAATTTAGCAGCCCCTTTTAAAATGTGGCTAGAGGTCTTCGTGAGGCAATCTGATTTACGACCCGAAAGAAGCAACTCTCTTGAAAGGAGCTTGACGTTTTGTTTATTAACAAATGGATATATTATAGCATTAGATATATTACTTTTCCATAATGGATGAGAGCTGGAATGGTTCGTGGGTGCAAAGGAGTTGTCCAAGCATCCGCCTCTGGTAATACGGGAATACTATTAATATTATATAATAATATATAAATTATTATATAAATACTATATTATATATATGGATATCTATATATTATATCAATATTATAATACTTATATATTAAATGTATTTTATATATATATATATATATAATTATATATATATAGTATTATATTATTATATATATAGTATATATATAATTTAAATATATTATAATATAATAATATTATCTAATATATTATTTAATATAATATATATATATAATTATTATTATATATAATATATATTTATAATATATATATATATTATATTTCTAAAATATATATATTATAAATTATATTATATATATAGTATCTATATAGTATATATTTTGTGTGTGTGAATTCTGTGGCTACTCATAGATAACTACTATCCGCTATCCGCATCCCCAATCCGCGGATAGTGATTTTACTATCGCTCCGCATTCGCATCGGTAGTTGAAAAAAAAATATCATATCCGCATCCGTCCCGCATCGCATCCGATAGTGAACCTTCCGAACCTCACTATATTACCTATATATACTCTTATATTTAATTAGTATATTATTATTATATGATTATATATTATTATTAATTAATTATTATATATTTTATATATATAGACTATATTACATTATTTAATATATACTAAGTATATATATATTATAATATAATTTATTTACCCTAGCATCAACATAACAAGATTAGTTTAAATTAATACGTACAATTTAGGGCATGTATTGCAAAATTCTAGTTTCTTTGGGAAATACCCTAATATAAATAATATATATATCCATTATATATATACTTATATATGATTTAATTATTATATATAATTATTATATACTATATATTATGGACTTAGTATACCTTTACGACCCCAATTTAGATATCTGGAAGGTGTAAAATTTTTTATTTTAGGAAAGAATTATAAATATATATAAGTTAAAAAGAAACTCACTTTTTTTATTTTTTTGGCTTTCGTTATTTCGACGTAAATATTTATATTTTGTTCACAATAAGCTATTATAAACTCTTATTAGGTATTTTAACAGATAGTGAATCAATAAGAGGAGTATATCATTAATTTGGTATTATAAACTCTATATACATTAATTATATATATAAATAATACTTTATGATATATATATATATATATATGACTATATAGTATATATTATTATATATATAAGTAATATTATATTATGTGTCAGATATTTTTAATGTTCACAATATGTACTAGATACGTCAGGCTACTACAGTAAACAATTTAATTAATATATATTGCCTAAATGAGATCCATTCTAAGGATGGTCGATTAAATATTTTTTGTATTATTTTTTTTTATTATTTATTAGAAGGTAATTTTTTTTTTTTTTACACTATAATAAATCATACCTAGGTGTTAAATCCCCCGGTAAAGAGGCCCGTAAGTACTAGGTCTCTCTCCCCGGCTACCCGTGGACGATGGAGGGCGATCTAATCTCCCTCCCAGTGGTACTCCGGAATACCCCCCGCTTTTAGTCTTTAGTAGAGTGTCGCGTGGGGTTCCTCGACATCCACCACTACCCTTAGGGTATGGAAATCGACCCACTGATCTACTGACTACTAGTCGGGCCTCGTAGCATCCTATAAAATACTATTAATATTCTTTCCACCATCCCCCACTCTCGCCCCCTCCCCCTCCCCTCCTCCCCACACCCCTCTCCCTCCGCCCCGCTCCTCTCTCTCCGCCCTCCCCCCTCACCCCGCATCCCCCCCCCCCCCCGCCCTCTCTCCTCCCGCGAGACATGCGGTGATGTCAGCTTCCGTGCTCTCGGAACAACTCCCACGCACCCAACAGACCAAAGTGCGTTCGGGTTTTCTACGTGCGACCGTCCTCGAAGGGGGTAATATAGTCCTCGTTCATCTCACCGGCCGCCTCACGCGAGGCCGTACAGACCCCGATGCTCCTGGACAGCTATCCGTTCCATTTCGTTACCCACCGACCTACTACGCTCGATCGGTATTTATTTAGTTAAAAAAAAATTACTCCAAAATAAAAAAAAAAAAAAAAAATAAATACAAACACTAAATTAAATGATCTTAGATTTTCCTGGTGTTATCCAATATCTATATAAATATTTATACCCTTCGTGCCCCGGTAGATATAATACACCCTCTATATCAATATATCCTACTTATATACAATAATATATATATCATATATATTAATATATAATATATAATATATAGATAATATATATAGATATGTAATTACTTTTATATGATACTCTATCATATTGTTATTGTAGTATAATATATAATATACTATATAATAATAATTATCATACTATATTATATAATATATATATAATATAGTACTGGAATATATTTATATATATATAATATATAGTATTATATATATTATATATAACTATATATATTATATATAATAGATATAATATATATATATATTATTATATTAATATATACAGATATTAGTATAGTATATAGTATTTATATATATATAATATACATATAATATATATATCTACTATACTATATATAACTATACGATATAGATATTATATATATAATATATGATAATATACAGTATATAATATACTATATACTATATATATAGATTATTGTGTATCTATATACTATATAGATTATTACTAGCATATACTATAATTTATACCGCGTATATAGTATACTTATATATAATATCTATAATAATATATATTGATCCTGTTAAAAAATTTCCATTTTATAAAATTAAAAAAGTTAAAAATAATTAATTAAATTCTCATGACGTTAATTAAAATATAGTGATACACCTTTTTTTTTTTAACAGAGAAGACTCCTCTTTTAACAACTAAAAGATAAACTGAATTAAGGCACGAAACGGTGTAATTAAAAGGACAAAAAAAAAAAAAGTAAGTGCGGGACAAATGCAATTCCCGAAAAGATTAAATCTCCCCTTTCAGCTGGAAGAATCATTAACAGCTGCTCGTCAAATAAGGAGAGAAACAACGCAGGCGGCAGTACAACCAAAAAAAAAATACATTTCTACCGCAAATTGCTATGTACTTCACAAGAAAGCATTTAACCAAGATGTACCCTCGCTCTGTTTACAAGAAGGTAAAACAAGCAAGTTGGGGCTATAATCTCTGCGTGTAATTTAATTAAGCTAATTTATATAGAAGAGGAAAGAAAGAAAAACAAAGAATTACGTAATTGCAGAGATGAGACCTTTCTCGATTGAACGGTGGCATACACTTTTTTTTATTTCGACACCATCGCTGTCTGTGGTCTCGGCTGTTTTTGTGCTGGATGCTTGTCTGTTTTGTGCTGTTTGGTTACGCCTGTTGTTGTTATGTGTCGTAACGACGATTGAAACAACGACGACAACGTCCTTCTTCTACTATCCCGTGTGCGAGCCACGCTACAAAACCTCACTTCCTTATCACAGATAATTGAGATAATTGCCATGTTCGGAAAGAAAAATTGATAAGTTATTCTTTCTTCTTTTATTTCCATATATATTAATATATAATATATTATACTATATTAATAATATATTAGATATATATATAATATATAATAATATATATAGTATATATATAGTATACTATATATAATATATAATAGTATATATATATATAATACTATATATAGTTCTATCTAGTGCAAGTGAATCTTTTTTTTTTTTTTTTAACAAAAGATATATATAATAGAAATAGGGATACCTTGGGACGGCAGTTTCAGGTGAAAACCTTACTTAATCATATATTTAACATCTAGAAGCGAAGCACGTACATACCAAACACGTTTACCTCGAAGCCCTGCCCTCTAAACACGAATAAGAGGCGAAACGCCCGCCAAACGGCGGCCGTCCATCTTTTACAAAATTTCGTCGTCGTAGAGAGCACGACGAAGCAAGTAGCGATATATTTTTTTTTCAGCCCAGCCCCGCAATATCAATGCAAGTCTCTCCTCAAAAATCTACAGAAAATATTTTCCTTAAAAAACACACAAACATTTCTCCACACCACTCCTCCTCATTTATTATTGCTGAATTATATATATATTTATAATAACTATCTAATATATATATATATATATATATATACTAATATATATTATATATACTATATATAATATATATATAAATTATATACTATATAGTCGGGCTATATTATATATATATATAGGCAGTCGCTCTAGAAGAGCACAATCCATATTTCGAAAAACTACTACAGCACCGGAAAAAAAGGAATACATTGCGGAAATGCTGGTCCAATAATTGGAAAACTGTTAAAAAAAAAAAAAAAAAAAAAAAAAAAAATATCTCGAAACGTACGCTACAGGAATATGAATACATTTTTGGAATCCTTTGTAATTTTGGTAGGGAAAAATGCTTAAAAAAAAAAAAAAAACATCAAAAATTGGCTCATCATTTTTTATTAGACGGGGCGGGACATATATATCCCATATACTATAGATAATTATATAGTATATATATACTATATAATTTATTATATAATTATCGATATTATACTTATATATAATATCTATAAATATATATAGCTACATATTGAGTTACTTATACTTTATATTATTTGTAAGGTTTACCAAGGCAATTTAGAGCTCGAGTCCGACGCGGAAAGCAGGGGGAGTTTTCATACCCCGTAGGAGGGCATGCGACCCGCGCAACCAAATACCAAAGACGGGGTTCGGAGACCCTCCCCCGAGGGAGGAATTATCATCCGTCGTCCACCGGGAGGCGAGAGACCCCGACTCCTGCATCGGTGCGGTATACCCGGTATTCTTTAGTTAAAAGAAAAAAAGCAACAATTAAATGAATTCTTATTTTTTTACGACAATAACAATAAGTTTCTAAATAGGCCACTATATATTACATATATTTATTACAATAATTTTTTTTTTTTTTTTTTTTTAATTCATATCATGTTCCTCTTGATTATTTCCACAGATTCCTTTTTGCTGTAGCATATTTGTAGTGTTGAGATTAATGTTTTTTTTGTTTTTTTTTTTCGTTTCCGCACTAAATGACAGATACGCAGCAGTATTCCTTTTCCTTGTAAGCTGTGTAGTTTATTGAGATATGGATTGTGCGTCGTTCTAGATGTGACAAATTATACTATAATATACTAGTAATATAAATAATAATTAATAAATATATACTTATATATATATATATAATATTATATATTATTGTATTTATATATACTTATTATATTATAACTAATATAATATATATATATATATCTTAACTATTATATATTATATTAATTTATCTATTATTATTATTATTATTATTATTTATATTATTATATTTTTATTATTATATCCCGAATGAGGTGAGGGGAGGGCGGAGGTAACTACATAAGGCCCTTGAGCCTTCTATGGGAAGGTGATGATCACAACTGAGGGGGGAGCCAGCCCAGGCAGGTAACTAAATACTAAGTAACCTAACATAGGCCTGTCCGCGAGTGACCTAAATTAGAATATCAAACATCATCTCTTAATAATAATATAAATAAAATAATAATGAATAAGTCAATAATACATAATAATAATAAAATAATAATATAAATAATACAATATAAGAATATTAAATATTAACAAATCTAAAATAATAATAATAAATAATAAAAATAATCAATATAATCCTAATAACTAACAATAAATAATCCAAATATATAATAATTATAATATGAATTAACTATAATAAAAATTAAATTTATAATATAAATAATAATATATACTAATAATCACCATTAATTTCCAGATTAAGTGGGAATACATTTGACTTTTTCTAGTGTAACGAAATTTGTGGTAAGTAGATTGGTTTTCCTTACAGTTTTGTAATGCACCATTAAATTTCCATTCGTGAATAAAAAAAAAAAATTTAAGCTTATTGGAATTGTGGAATCATTTTTTAAAAGAAGGACTGCAAGCTCATAATAATTTAGAGACTAATAATATACGAATTACTTTTTTTTAGTTGCTATTGTTTAGTTATAATAAAATAGGCATAAAGGTTTTCAAAAGACGTATTTATTAACAAGTATCTTTTTAGGAATGAGTAATTTGCATAGGATAGTTTGCTAACAAGATTATTATTATTGAAGTGTTCTTTGAAAGAGAGTTTATCATTGAGATTAACGCCTACTAATTTTTGCAATTGTTATCTAAGTTACGATTGCATCTTTTGCTCTAAGATTAAGGTAGGATTTTTGTTATAAATATTATTATTATTACTAGGAAATGTGTTTTATATATATTTAGGGAATGACTGCCTCACAACCAATATTATAATGTTTATTAGCTCATTGTTTACTTTAGAGTTAAGTGTGTCAATATCTCTGTCTAATACTATTTTGACAATTTTGAAAGTCATTTAAAAAATAACGATCCAAAAATAGATTCCTGAATCATCCCTTGAGGGAAGATGTTGTGTCTCATAATATTATGCTAATTTTAAGTGAATGTGCCCGTCCGCCTCGTCCAATTAAGACATTAAAGAAAGACGATTGTCAAAAAATTACCAACCACTCACAAATGTCTATTAAGAATAAGTTTTAGTAAAACTATGACACTTTTGTCCCTAGTCTGTCATTATATTACTTTAGATCTCAAAATAGTATAAAATTTTAAATTGTGATCTTGTTAATTTTTATCTACTTATAGAATCTCGAGAGTGATTAATGAATCATTCAAATCCATTATTTTGAAATGCTAATTAAGTCACTTGGTCAAACAATAAAATATTATACATTTATATTAACACATACTGCAGGTTTTAGTATATGTTTGAGGGCTAAAAAGATAGATTTTATGGTTCGTATGTGAGAAGGTAGGTAGGATAGTAATCATAATATTATTGAGAATAATAATTAAAATGATGGTATATCTTTTTTGAGTTTTAAATAAATAGATACATACACTTTCTAATCTTCATATTACATATATATGATCTGAGGTAAATAATAAAACATTAGAATGAAAATTTCGTAATAATACTAATATAACTACACACATAACACTATCATTACTATATCAACAACTATACATATATATGTACTAGAGTCAACACAATCTCTCTATATAATTTAGACTGTGATACCGTCACAATTATTATTCACATTAATTATTAACTTATCTATGATATATACTTAACTTTAACTAATCATTATAAGGTACCAACGTAATTTGGAAATTTGAATTAAAATCCAAATCCCCTGTCTAAAAATGAAAACGGACAAAACTTTATTGAAAATGAAGAAAAATAATACTTGAACGTAAAAAGATGCAAGAAAGGTGTTAGGAACTGCGGAAATCGAACGTGTGCATATTCTATTATATCGATATTGATTTTGGTGTGCCGCGAAATTCTGAATAAGTTTTGAAGATTGATGTAGAGGTTACTTTGGCAGGGCTGTGTAAAAGACGAGATTTTGGAAAGTAAACTAGGTAAGATAAGGTTAGCGTGTAGGTAAACCCAGTGCCAAAGCATTCTCGTCAAACATGCTGACAAATTTTTACAATTCTGTCGATTATGTTTTACTAACTGCGAGCACGGTCTGACG
>JABUQX010091459.1:20000-25778 GCA_015478945.1 Trachelipus rathkii | reverse complement strand
TAGGCAGGCATTCGGAGGAAAATGACCTTGACCACCTACCTGACCTTGACTGACCTTGACCTTTTTTGGCCTTGACCTTGATTGACCTTGGCCTTTTTAGCGCAAATTTTTACCTGACCTTGACCTTTTTTGGCCTTGACCTTTTTTTCGACCAACCCTTTGATCTTCCATGGGTCATTTTTGGCCCACGGTATTTTTTGGCAACCCTAATTTTTTGGCAACCCCTAATTTTGGCAAGCCTTATTTTAGCGCCCCTTGCGAAGAAAGGGCGCGGCTAAACGGTTGCGGTTAGCAACGTTGTGCGTATCCCCCCCTAATTTTTTCGACCATGGGTCAATTTTTGCCCACGGTAATTTTTGATCTGTCTTTAGGGGCTTAGCCCTTTTTTGATGTCTTAACCTTGATCCTGGGCCCCCGCAGGTGTGATCCGCAATCCCGCCGCGTTTTCCCGCCCGCAAGCCCGCCGCGTTTTCCCGCCCGCCTGGACCGGTGGTTCGAATCCACCACCCGAAACAAAAGGTATCTTCATAGCCCGAACGTGGATGTGAGCGTATGTCAACCGGAGTATCCCGGGTTTCCGGTCCTTTAAGTACTAATTACCAGAGAACTCCCCATCCCTATTGGTAACGTGAACCTCTGTATGTTAAGGTTTCATACCTTCATCATACAATAACACCTGAAGTACATGCGCTTAATACACTGCGCTATGAGGACACCTACAGTTTTTTATCTTTATTACCTTTATACATTACACATTCTATGACTTTACAGTCATGTTACGTTTTAAATTAATAATTGTCAACCCAAATAAATAAAAATCAATATTGGCAATACAGATAAAAGAAATAGAAATTAATATGGGAAACACAGATAAATAAAAATGGTAATGAAAGAGTAATACAAATAAATATTTTATTTTAGTAAAATATACATATATTATAAAACAAATAAATATTTTATTTTAACAATATATACATATATTATAATTATGCATTGAAAATATATTTTATTTAGCAGTATTTGAAAATTTTTTTTAAAAAACCGTTTTTTCCCCCCCATTTTAATAAAACCCCCCCCCCTTTTTTGTGCTACAGTGCGGGCACTACCTAGAACAAGATTCCGCTTATTTGAGGTGTGGCGGAACCTTTTTATGCCATTTATTAAAGTGACATTACCTACTTTATTGGCTCGCATTTTCATATCAGGAACCCTCACTTCACGGTAATGTTTATCATTATTTACGTGTGGCTGAGCGGAGTCGTCTAGATTATGGATGTCTTTGTGAAGTGAAGATTCACCATCTTCACTCATCATTTGAGTAACAGCTAATGCTGTTACGTCTGTATCCTTGATCATGTTGTAGAAGTGGTTATCATCGTTTAAGACCATCCAATCACGATTCTTGGTCTTCTCCACATCCTTAATCATCTTATCAAAGTTAATCTTAGCCATACCTTGGAAATTAATTATGTGCTCGGTGTCCTTATTCAACGTTAATCCTTTTGCTTTTAAGATATACGCAAAACTCGAATCATTCTTCTTTATTCGAATGGCGTAGGATTTAGGGCCAGTGCACACGAAACTATCAGCTATATCCCCGGGTCCTAGCTCGTCCGTCAGGTTTCCTAAGAATTTTCCAGTATCAGGAATATATTGGCCTTTACGGGCTGTGAAAACGCAGCTATCGGTATCACAGTAAAGTACGCGTTGACCTAGAGAATCGAGGAGTTTATATAATTCGACCCTAGCGTAAGCTGTGGTAAAGGAAGCAACAGCTACATTTGTGGCCTTTGCCGTTTTATTAGTGAAGCCAGTATGTGTGACTTCAACTAATGTTTATCCACCCGCTACATGATATTTCTAACCTTAGATCAGCTCGCGTCAATTAAGTCCCAGAACCTGGGCGTAACGCGTGACATACGCATATCTCATTTCGAATAACGTTGAGTTAGTTTTCCCCATAATGAATTGAGGAGCAGCTTGGCTATATAACCCCTTCCAGGATTTATTTTAATATTACCTGGATCAAGTGTTACGCCCCATGTCCTTTGAAATCTCGCAGGTATTTGAAAGAATTCTTACAGTCTTTATTGATTATTTCCATCCCGAACCCCGAAGCTCAGTTTTTCCATTTCAAGAATATTTCAATGTATTGCCGAAAATTCATTTGAAGGAGTAAATTCCATATTTCGTGGATCTTTTTGATCTCATAGCCTTTCTTTACAGCTAATTCCAACTCAGGACTGCAGTATACGCCTTTTAACATACGTTGGTTATCGTTGTGTCTGCATTTGCCTTCATAGCCGGATGCGCTGCATGTTCTACAAAGTGAAAATATTAACCGATTGTCATAGCGGGCAGGGAGGACAGGAGTGTACAGATTCTTAGGTGGTAATACCGAAACATACGAGAGGCCGAAATAAGTGGTATCCATTTCTTGAACGAACTTTTCTATGGAAGGAAGGTCCCTACCTACAAGTTTCGTGGGTGTCCCTGCCGGAAAGGGTTTTGTTTTCTGTACAAAAGGATACAATGAAGTGAAATCTAGATACTTCAATTGAATGCCTTCTGTCGGTGGAAAGTAATAGACGAAGGGTTCTGTACGGCCTCCGTACAAGGCTTCCCCTACTCTAGTTTCGCATTTGCAGTTCATTTCGATGTGATTTGCACGTATCTGCTAGCTTCGCAGTTTGTGTTTCGTCGTTTGGGTTTTTACCAACAGTGACCTCACACTCTTTTTTCATTTTCGCCCATTCGCATTCCCATATTCTAATTACTTCATACCCTTGTGCCTTGTAATCCGCTTCTTGTCTCATGGTCTTACTGTACCTATCAAGACTTGACATGCCATGGAGACTTTCTAAACCTTTCTTACATGCTTGATGGCCATGAAATACACAGCCATGGAAGAGTAAGACAATCTTCTTCATTGCTGTACCAGTTGGAGGAGGCGGTCGTCTGTTATTCAGTTCTATCGTTTGTTCATTAACGTGGAGTTGCCGGGAAGATAAGAACTCGTTAAGGTCAAAGGGCACGTAGTCTTCAGCTGGAATTTCAACGTAGCCATCGGGCTTTAGGTACCTGTTTTTGATTTTAAATTTACGCTCGCCACCATTCCTTGCATGTTCGATTCGCCGACCCTTATACATCTCCATGAATGTGAGCCATTTCACACCATCATACGAGTAGTTTGAATCATCAGTACGTCCTATATGGGCCAGTGTATTTTCAGGCATATAGTGCATTTTATATACCATGAACGATAATGCAGCAATGGTAGAACAATCAAGTAGGCAGTCAACTTTATGATCCTTAAGGAAGATTCCCCTGAATTTCTCGAAGGATTGACGAAGAATATTAACATCTTGTTCACAATAAGAAATACATTCCTTCATGATATCGTAGTCCTTATTGTTAAATGTTTGATACCAACGTTCAAAATCAGCCTTTTCACTGTCGGACATGCGATGTGTCTCAAAGGTTTCCTCAGCCGGAATTTTTCCCTTGTAATTTATATTCTCAAGGGTAAGAAAACGGTAAGGAAAGAATCCTTTAGAAAGCTCACCTGTAATACCCATGCACTTAGGTAGTTTTTTCAAGGCACAAGGCATAAACATTAACGTGTCCTTAAACTGGATATTGTGGTTAGCGGTCATAGTTATTATTTTGGTTCCACGCTTCACAGGGTTGGAGGATATGGAATGGACGGTAGGTCTGGCAAGCAGTTTGCTGTAAACAAACTGATTGTCGAACTTACCGCCATTATGAGCCGCAACTAGTATGTTTGACTTCTTGTGTTTTTCAGCAAATCTGAATATATAGTTGAGAAATAGATCAACAGGACACTTCTCATACTCTTCTGTTGCTTCCAAATTCAGCTTGAATATTTCAGTTCGGCCAGTTCCACAAGTCTCACACGGGGCTGAATTGTCTAGTTCCTTCTCCCCGCAGTTATTGCATACTAGCATACTCACTAGAATATAGGGGAGCATGTCAGTTTTTACGCGTCCTCCTTCCTCTTCACGCCTATTATGATTATAGGTTTCGATATCATAATAAAACGTAAAGGTGGACTTACGCTTGGCGAAAGCGTCATCTGTAGGAACCTTGATTGTCTTCATGAAACACTGGTGGTTATCGCCCTCTATGCCGTACTTCTCGTCGCACATTCCACATTTAATATGCATGCAGTCATGTCGGTGTTGGCCCTGTTTATCAGCTACTATCTCATTATCGCATAGTGCACACACGTTAAGGTATTTACATGTGAGGTCTTTATGCAATTTAAGACAAGCTTCATTATAGAAATCCCGATTGCAATCATCACAGTGTAAAAGTGTAGATGTGTCCCCTGGTTTTCCTTTACATTTATAAGTTTTAAGCATTGCCCACATCTGTATTCAGTGCATTCGTTTTGTAAATGATTAATTAAATGGTCTGTGAAACTATAACATTGATGACAAAAAACAGGACCGTCGATATTCTTAGGAACTACACTACCTAAAGCTATCTTGATGGAATCTCCTGGAAAAGGATAATAATGCGTTTCTTCGGGATCATATCCTATTACAAAAAGAGGTAAGTCCCTATTCTGTTCGTGTGGTTTAAACACTATCTCGAGTTTGTCGTTCTTATCTTTAGAGAAAACAAATATCCTACATTTAAGTGTTTCCTCTATTACGGCAAAATCATCTGCTTTTAAGGGAACTTCATAAGTCAGTCCGCAGCGAATTGCGATCTGTCCACCTATTTTATGTAGATTCTGAGGTGTAAATGATTTTATTTTAGGTGCATCTTCGTCTGGCTTTTTAGGTACATGAGTGTGGAGCTTATAGCATGCAGCTATAGCCCTGAACCCACATCCCACACTGGTTGTTATTTCCCTATTGTTGTTATATATACTTAGGTGTACTTTATTGACGTAGGGGTGTATAAAGTTCACAGAAGAAGGGTCAATTGGACCATTACCCTCTGGATTATGACATATCTGCACATCTACAATGAATTCATCCAGCATGGCTTGGTCACCAGACTGAAAGAGTTCTAGAAAACGATCCGACAAATACTGTGCGAGATTTGGTCGAGATATCTCTTCATGAGGAATTCGGATGTGGAATTGCCCCCCATTCCTATCCGTAAAAAGGAAACCTGCCCTGAGGGTATATTCCCGATATGTCACTACTCCTCGTACCTGTTCTATCACGCTGTGTATGACAGCTACTAGTACATCATTAATGTCTCGATTTCCATTAAAGATCCGTCTGGTGTCGATACGTACTCTGAAAGCGGTTGGTGGTCGATTAATCCCCGAATTATGCGTAGATCCTTTCACGTGTAACTTTTATAATTCTGTCGAGAAAGGATTGCAGGAGTTCATCAACCTCTCCTCCTCATCGTCATGAAACACCTCTACACGTGAAGGACCCGCAACAGCCCCGTCATCTACAATCCGTCCTGGATTCCCTTTCTGCTTGCGTTTTTTCTGGAAAAAGAATGAAAATTCATAAACAATGGGTAACATACTATTATGTAACAATATTTTTTCAGTAATATTTTGTAATATATAGAATAATTAGTTTGTAACTTACCGCGAGTCCGAAAAGTTGGGATAGTCGCTTCAGATAAGGAACAGGGGCATCTTCACGTGTATTTGGAGATTCTTCGGATTCACCAGTATTTAAGTCTGACTGTTTACGTGGAGGTGCTTCAGATGATTTCTGTTGAAAGGTGAAAAAGTACGTGTAAGCTAAATGTAGATTGTTAGGGGGTTAATATACA
>JABUQX010091459.1:10000-17500 GCA_015478945.1 Trachelipus rathkii | reverse complement strand
GAATATAACGACGATTGATGCAGAGAATCAACTAGAATCATACAGTTTTCATCAAGTTTGTACAGTACAGCCCAATGGCCCTGAGCAGTTTCCCATCTAGGTGAAGTGTTAAATATCAACCCTTCGTTTACTCTTATTTTTATATCTTCTAATTCATTACGGGCATACGTATGCTTGAAACCCTTTACTGACGCCAGTAACACACCAAGTTCGACCTCGTTCATGGTTAACCGCTTAGAAGCACGTTTCTAACTCTGTCTAGTTCAATGAGACTCTGGTATTCCATATAGACCAAGACTGAAACAGGGACCTGTAAGCTCGATGCAAAATTTAAATTCAATCCTAATGAGCCACTCGTTACAGCACTTAAATGAGTAGAGGCTGACGAAGAAAGGTCGGCTGTTAGTTCATAAGCATATAAATTAGAATTGTCAACGTAATCTTGTAGTGTAATACCCGTTCCTGTATCACTACACTGTACAGTTTGAGCTACCAGGTCGTAGAAAGGCCGAGAGCACAGCGACTCATAGGGAATGGTGCTATAAGACGTTTCGTAATCCCTACCGTGTGAATGCTTATCGATTTGAAGACTGATCCGTTTTAAATTGAAATGTTGGAATTTAAAGGTTGGCTTTTTATACTTGCCTGTTACAGCTGTATGCTCAAGCATCCCTACTACAACTTTCAGGGGAAGAGTAGCATTAACAATGTTTGGGATATTAATATTTGATAAACCAGGTGTAAAGTTAAAAATCTTTGTCTCCACTCGTATCAAAGGGTACTTTGCGGTTGAGGAAAGAAGTGATTTTTCAATTTCAAGATGTCTGTTAGCCGTGAGTTTCACTTTGCGTACATAAATATAGGTCTCCAACAATTTGAAAATTGGGGATGGGGGAGTACTCGTAGCCCCGCTTTTAGTGCTTACTTTCAATGCAAACTGTGGCGCAGCCCTAGTCAATTTCAACTTAAGTTCCACACCTGGGAGTAGAAGTCGCTCCTGATTAAGTAGATCCCCCATTAGTCGACCGTAAAATTCGTAGGTGTTACTTGGAGATTTCGCAGCCCTGTCAATATGCTTATCTACATCTTTAAAGCTGTAGAACCCACAGGATTGCAAGTGGGATTGCTTCGCATTTTTACTTTGTTTCGCATCTTCACTAAAGTTTAAAAGATTGTTGATGTAGCATTTGTAGGGGTATAAGGCTGTAGCTGAATTAACAGGTGTTTCATTAAGGAATATTTCCAGCTGGCTGAAAGCGGTATACAAGAAGTTACTCTCAGTGTAAACAACATGATCATCGGATGTAGGTAGGTCGCTTCCGTCTTCTGATAAAAGTTTCACTTTCAAGTATAAATGGATGTCGCAGGGATCGATGTAAAAGTCCCCCGAACCAGTTACTATAAACTCTAAAGGTGCATCGCTATTGGTAATCGAGTGAGTGGGATTGATAGATACGTAATTGCTATTAAGCAGACTAACTTGGGTTGGCGGAACATTAAAAAGATTTAATTCTGATTTACAACAGCCATGAGACGCACTGGTTAAGAAATGCATCCTGTCGGTTCAAAAGCTTTCCTAAGAATGAATAGAATATAATATCACACCTCTTATATACTTTCCCTAGATAAGGCTATATATATATTCTGATGAGCCCTCAGTTCCATTGTAACCTTTAGGCGAGTAAGAAGTGTTATCGAATCTTCGTGCAAAGAACCTTGCTATTTTACTGTGTTCATCATGCTCAGAGCTAACCGTTTCATCTCTATACAGGACATTGTACAGTGGGAGGAAATTCTTCCAGCCTGTGGAGTTTCAATTGTTTATAAAAGAAGGCCCGAAGGTAGTGAATTTTACACGTGTACTAGCTCCCGTACAAACTATAGTAACCAAAGGGTATTTATGAATACAGAAGAACTACTTAATGTATGTTTACAGGCCGAAACATTCATTTCGCAGTGCAGTAATCCATCGGGCAGTTTAATCGGAACAAAAGTAGTTATCAGCCAGAGTGTGAAGAGGAAACCTAAACAACTCACTATCGAGTTTTCAAAGAAACATAACATAATCAGAATGGAGGTAAGAGTATGGAGAGCGTATAACTCGTGTACATTTAAACGCACCCGCTACGGTTTCTTTATTACAGGAATACAACAGTTGAAGTATATGACCGAGATTCGCAAGAGGGTGTTATTACAGAGTGTAAGGGCAGAAATGTTGAGTAATCACGTAAATACGGCCCATTATATGCTGTATGAGGAATACTACACATTTAAGAAAATGCTTGCTGGTAACTCTGAAGATATTATTGAATACTTCTTGAGATCCATAGACATGTATAAATTTATTTCAATGTTTAAAAAACAATGGTGTGATTCTATTTACACTGATGGACCAGAAAATAAACATACTATGATTTCTATACGTGATCTTTTCACATATATATTAGGAGATGGCGCGCATGTACTAAGAGAATACCTACTGGAAAACGATCTGAGCGAGTGCATATTTGTAAAGCCTTCGAAAGAGTAAGTTTGAAATAAGCGTAGAACGAACCTTTAGGGTAACGCATAAATATATTTAAAAGGAAATCTATGTATACTACATCCTTACTGAACTAACAGATGTCAATCATGGAGGACGTGCATAAATTCATGTTCCGTACACCTGCGACGTGTCTTATAGCCGGTCCAACTGGGTGCGGAAAAACATTTGCAATACTAAAATTATTAAGTGAATTAGAGATATTTGAAGAGCGACCTGTGAAAATAATATGGTGCTATAACGTATTTCAGGCAAAGTTTAACGAATATAAAAACCTTATTCATTTCCATGAAGGCATCTATGACGTTAAAATCGTTAGAGAACATAAAAGGACATAAGGTAATAATACTGGACGACCTCATGCACAAGGTGAATATTGAGGTAGCCGAAACATTTACAGTTTATTCTCATCATCTAAATATCTCGGTGTTCTTCATAACCCAGAACATTTTTCACCAAAGCAAGCATATGCGTAGTATCTCATTGAATACCCAGTATTTGATTCTTTTCGGGCAGAGACGCGACATGAGTCAGATCAACGTGCTAGCCAGTCAAATGTTTCCCCTTCAAAGGAAAGAGTTCTTAAAAGTATATAAAGAGGTTACTTTGATCCCCCACGGTTATTTGATGTGCGAACTTCACCCTAAAAACACATACAGAGTGCTGCTCCGCACCAACATTCTACCTTCCGAAATCGAAACTGTTTATATTCCTGGATAATGCGGATAAAGAAATATTTACCGTTGATGAAAAATTATAAGAAACTTAGTAAAAAAGAAAAAGAGAAATTACTAAAAAACACTGCATTTGTAAACTGTATCTGCGAGATCTGCTTAAATATGATAAAAAATGTCATACCATTGAAAACTGGTCAGAAGAGAAAGTTACGTCGTCACAGCAACATCATTCGTAAACTTGTCCGTAAAGTTAAGACGAATAAGAATTTAAAGCATAAAAAGAAACTGTTACAACAGGGAGGCGGGGTTTTCCTTCCATTACTCTTCTCCGTAGTTGGTCCTTTGTTGTCTAAACTGTTAACAGGGAATCACGCGTAAGAATGAAGAAGGCTGTAGTAATCCCCTTCGAACAATATACAAAGCTACAGGATAATTCTCTGGTTATTCCTCAACCGCTACCCGAAACACTTCTTGATCCCCGCATTGAACAGATACGTATTTTTGAAAAGGAATTATCAGATATATTAACTTCAAAAGTTAATGTAGACGAGAAAAGGTTGAAATATCAGGAAATATTACAAAAATTATTAGAAGTCAAAGACAAGTATACAGGAATGCATCCTATTTCAAATGAAGTTTCACAACGGGACTATGAAAGAAAGGATTTTAAAAAGGTTTTAGAAAACAGCTTGCCACCTACATTGAAGAATAAAGGAAACGCATTATATGATACTTTAAAAGATCAGTTAAATTGGAACGAATTGGGACAGATTGTAATTAATGAACGGCCCCTGCAGGGTTCAAATATAGTAGACTTAGTCTCAGACTTAATTCGAGACTGGAAAAAGAAGCCTATACCAGGTTGGGATGCCATTAAACGTGAACTACAGGGCATTAATTTTCCTCGTAGCTTAATTAATAATAAGCAGAGGCTCCAGGATTTGGAAAATCATTATCAGACATCGGTATCCGAACCTGTAGGTCCTAATGAACGACCTTACAAGGGAATATTACATCGTAAGAGTAAAACAATAAGTAGTCCTCAAGTAATAAGAAAAAAGCGAAATGAATTAGCGCGAAACTGGTTAAGAATGTAATATACATTACGTCATTTGAATACACCTGATTCACTCTCATCATAAAATATTCAGAAACAGAATCGTACAATGATATACAGGAATACACAGGCTCATTCTTGTATATACAAGAACGACGTTAACTCAATTAGGCCTAAAAGTGTAACTCCGCCTCTTATGTTTCACCATCATAACTCTTAAGCCTAATCGTGTGATTGGTTGAATGAACGTAAGCCAGCAATCGGGGGGCGGAGCTATATAAGCTCCGCCCACCTCTTATTCATGTATATAAACCCAGCGCGTGCTCTGGCAAACCATATATTTGTATTCCTTCCTTCCAGTGGTTAGTAGTTGTGTTACGACCGAAATGACGTGCTTAGTTAGAAATATCACGATCAGTGAGTTAACGTCTTGGTCTGTGGTGCATCAGCATTGCGCTGTCATCCTTCGTTTTAGAAGAAAGGCATCAGGGGATCGTTACATTACATGCTTATCCCCACTCCCTGCTTATAATAAACCTTTATTCATCTCTGTAGAAAGTCTCACCCTCATAATGGAAGCTGTTTCGGAATGGGTCGCCCAAGACTATATGAACCTCAGCTTGTTAAATGAATGGGGGTTATCTGTATCACAAGGAAGCCCTGAAGATCACAAGCGGTTAACCCTGGTTTTTTCCTTACATGAAAACATTCCGAGGGTACATATAGGCTGCTGGCTGCGCCGTAATGCGTCATCTGTTTTCTCACCAAGTGCGCACACAATTACAATAAGTGGTAAAGAATCCATCGAGCTGTTCCTAAAGATGAACGATGAATTCCTACATAGATTAGAAGATACGAACACCTTGGAAGACCTCATAAACACAGCGTATCGATTGGTTTACAATATCTACAGTGACAGTTTTTTGTTTAACTCTAACAACGTTGCTAAGATGATAGAGGTCGTAGACCTTAATCGTTTTACTTCAGTTTGGAATGAGGAAATGAGTGGCGACCGATATAAAAATCATACTCTGAAGATTTCAGCGGCAGAATTGTACCACATTCATTAAGGGAGAGGAAGGGTAGGATTATAGATGTCCTACGGTTGAAGCGACGCATGCAATTCTCGATGCATTAAAGTAATATATTCAAATAAACCTAATTATTATTATTACTGTAAATATTACTACCTCTGTGTAAATATTATCGTAGCAGTGTAAATAAAATGTTTTTATATTCTTACATTTCCTTATCCTTTTATTTTTGGGATTGTGCATATATAATAATATATATATATATATATATATATATATATTAATAATATATATATATAGTATATATATATATAATATATTTATTTTATATATGTTTATTTATTTTTATTATTTATTTATTTTATTTTATTTAATTTTATTTTATTTTTATTATTTTTATTTAATTTTATTTATTTTTATTTATTTATTTTATTTTATTATTTTATTTTTATTTTCTTTATTTTTATTTTTTTCTTACTTTAATTTTTTTATTTTTATTTTATTTATTTTCATTTTTATTTTATTTAATTTTATTTATTATTTTTTTTGGACTATTGATTATTTATTATTTTTATTTTATTATATTTTTTTTTACTTTATTATTTTATTTTTATTATTTTTATTTAAATATTTTTTTTTATTATGTTCTTATTTAAATTTATTTATTTTCATTTATTTTTATCTATATTTATTTTATTTTTATTATTTATTTTAGTATTTTTATTATTTTTATTTTTATAATATATATATAATATATATATATATATATTATTATATATATATATAATATATATATTATATATATTATATATATATATATATTTAAAATATATTATATATATATTATATAATATAATATATAATATTATATATATTATGCGTTTACATATTGATCAGTAGACAACATGGAAGCGAAGGAGGTAGTTGATAAACATTACTTCAACCTGAGGGAACCAAATAGTTTTGGGGGTTTCACTAGATTCGCATTAAGATATCCTGATATTGAGAAAAAAGAGCTAAAAAAATATCTAGAGGGGGAAGAGGCATTTACTCTACATAAGCCTGTAAGAAAAAAATTTCCTACCCGGAAAACCATAGCCCCCCAGGTCGATAGTGTGTGGCAATTAGATTTAACGGAGATGATTAAATATAGTTCTTATAATGACGGGTTTCAATACGTACTTTTTACTATTGACGTATACTCTAGATACCTATGGCTGAAACCCTTAAAAGATAAAAGATCAGCTACAGTAGCCTGTGCAGTACTTGAAATTATAAAGGCCGAACGGAGAACACCTAAATCATTTTGGACAGATTCAGGAATGGAGTTCAAGGGTCGGGAGTTTCAAGCTGCTCTGGGAGTATGGTATAAGCTATTACAATACATTTTCCGTAAACAAAGCGGCTATAGTTGAAAGAGTACAGCGTACTATTAAAGAACGTATGCATAGGTATTTTACTAAAATGAATACTTTTAAATATATTGATATACTGGACGATCTGGCTTATTTATAACAGGTCTTACCATAGAACTATAAATTCAACTCCTTTAGAAATGACGAAAACTAGAAGTCATACATCGCATGACTTTACCAGAAGGCTAAATGAACACAAACAAGATGATAATTCAGGAATAAAGGTGAACGATTATGTAAGAGTATCACGGACCGAGGAAAGATTCAGAAAGGGATATGAAGCAGGGTGGAGTACGGAAGTTTTTAAAGTCCACAATATCCGACCCTCCGTAGTGATAGTTTAAAGTTATATTATCTGGAGGATTTAGATGGTGAAAAAATAAAAGGAGGGTTCTATAAACAAGAAATACAAAAAGTAAGGTTCAACCCTGTAACTCACGAATATAAAATTAAAAATATTAGGTGCAAAAGGTAAAGGAAAAAATAAACAGGTACTGGTGAAATGGAGGGGTTATCCTGCTAAGTTTAATACTTATATAAAAGCAAGTGAAGTTAAGAATCATTAATCAGTTGATATTATAATCATGGAGAGTATAGATCACTTTTATTTAACTCTACCATCTTCAGCATCCATGGATTTACATCCTGATAATAAACTCGCTGATTTTACTACTGAGCTAGTTAACCATGTTTACCTTGAACGATCAGCTTATGAGGTGGGATTATGTGAAATGATATTAAATACGGACATAGAAAATTTACCACCCGATCTATT